>MU763221.1:70987-121951 GCA_026770625.1 Nicotiana glauca | reverse complement strand
CTACAAAGAAATTACAATAAATAAAATATATTACAAATTATTATAGTAATAGTATTTATATTAACTATACTTTTAAACAGTACAGTTAAACAAAATAATTTGTGAGAGTAATAAACGATGAAATGCAGATTTGCCACTCATGCAAATTTACTAAAACAGAAATTCCATTCTACTAAAACAGAAGTTTGAAATACAAATCCTTGTAAATGTATCAACAGTTATACGGAATAGGAGGCAGAGCATTGCCAGTAAACTTGTTTTACAGTTGCAACTAAACCAAATATTCATATAACAATGTGGAAGAGCAAAACAAATCTGTCTATATTGAATATAACAATGCGAAATATAAAAAGAAATGTATGTATATTGATATTTAAAGTTCAAACAGCAAAAAGGAATTAGGTAGAAAAAATACTAATATGCTCTTCTTTCCGTCAATCTGATTCCATAACCATTATTTCGAATGTACAAATAATAAATTGTGTGCATTTGTCAAAGGAAAAACAACAACTACAAAGTATCCACAGTTATACGGAATAGGAGGCAGACCATTGCCACTAAACTTGTTTTACAGTTGCAACTAAACCAAATATTCATATGACAATGCGGAAAAGAAAAAAAATTCTATCTATATTGAATATAACAATGTGAAAGATTAAAAAAAATATATGTATATTGATATTTAAAGTTCAAACAGCAAAACGGAATTAGCAACGTAATAACATATTAAAAATACCTTTTCATCTTGTAGAACCAATTCAATCGAGAATATAGAGCCAGGATTAAAACGATCCGGTTTTTCCCACATACGGACAACCCGAACTTTCAACTTCCATTGCATCTTTGAAATAGTTATATCGTTGATGAAATCAAACTTAGCTGCCATCTTTTGACTAATCCGTAGGTTTTGTTGAAATCTTCGTAGAAAATCTACACCATAGAATTCAAGCAGGTGTAGGTAAGGAAGAAATATAGATTTTGCGGTTTGAAGAGCAGTTGGTAGCAAGTAGACTACATCGTGGGTTAGACAGTTGCAGAGAGAATTTAAGGTTAATTGAAGGTCAAATTTGTTAACCTATTTTTGTGGAGTAAAACATTTTTCCACACGTTCAATTAATTTCCTTTATTAATAATTAAAACAAATATAAAATGAGATATGTAAAAGGAAGTTTGAACGGTTTTTTCCTTTAAGAATAATTAAAACAAATATAAAATAAAATCTATATATGTAAAAGGAAGTTTGAACGGTTTGTTTCCCAACCCACGTTCATTTAATGATTTTAAAATATTTTAAATTAAAAAATAGAGAAGAAGGTTTACATTTTCTGAAGTGAACGGTGTCGGAAGATTTATTTCCAAAAATTTTCACAGATTTTGTTAACTGAACAGTTTCGGAATTTTTTTCCAAAAATTTTCACTGATTTTGTGAACTGAACAGTTTCGAAAGATTTTTATCCAAAAATTTTCACTAAATAACTGTATTTACAATCCTATTAAAAGTTAAATTATATTTTCTTATTAGTGTGCTTCCTAATATGTAGGAGAATTGTCTTAACGTGACATGTGTCGTGATAGGATTTTCCCATTTGGCTTCTAGAGAGGCTTTTATCCCTTGATTTTAATTATATATAGATTTGAAAACAAAATTTAGGCGAGGCCAAACATCAACCCAAAAGCGAAACGACTTTACCATTGCCCGACCAAAGTCTAGCCCATTTATTCAAGTTTATTCAACTTTAGATCAAATAAAGGTTTGAATTATGCACAGTACTTTCAATGAATGGAACAAAAAAACGTACAAATTACTCCACGAATTATTAATATCAATATTAAAATTCTAGCATTTTAACTTTTACAGAATTTTGTCCGCAAAACCAAATGACCCAAGTCTTTTCCAATTAGGAAGAGGTAAACATGATTGAAAACTGTGGCTAAAAATTCCAGAGTCAGAAGAAATTGACAAACCACTATCTTTTGATTCCGAACTAATTTCTTTATCTAAAGTCTAAACCCAAAAACAAACGCATGTTTTGGAAAGTAGGAAAAGAAAGAAAAATTGGAGGGTAGAGAAATTTCCCTTTCAACACCTGGGAAAGAAAAGAGATGGAAAAGAAATACTATACTTTCCTTCACAATCTCTTCCCAATTTCCCGTCCTTTCCCTGAACTCCAAGCAAAAGATTAGTTGATGACTATTCCCTTAACATATACACCAATACAGAGAGGCAAAGGGATTCGAGACTAAATAAAAAAAAAAGTTAAAATGCAACTCATAATACATGATATTACAATCTTTAAATTTGAATTAAAATGATACCAAGTACTATTATGTTAGCTAGCACAACACTCATGTTAGAATTTAACACAATTATTAAACCCCGAAACCTTAGGCGCCCCTTAAAAAAGACAAAAAATCTGAAAAAGAAAGAGGAAACAACCATAGACTAATCATCGTAGGGAGTTTCGTGCACGATGGACCCCTTCATTTCTTGTGCAAATAGGGATCTACGCCAATGAATTTGGGATATCGTTCGGCATTAATGTTGCTGGTCTTTTGGTCATAGTACTCAACCGCTGCAGCTCCCGCTAACGCTGCAAGCGTAAGTGCCTGTGCGTGCAACCTAAAACGATCCACATTAACAATAATCTTCTTATAGTTAGATTTTGAAGGAAACATATTATCAAACAGGTACCTGGCATGGATGAGCCTAACGCTGGTTTTCATATTAGGCTTTGACCAATTGTAAGCGATCGATCCCGTTATTCCACTCAACCATAGACATCCTTTACGAAGCAGAAATTTCCAACATTAGCCAGACAGAAAAATAGAAATTTCCAACATTAAACATAAAAATGGATTATCTAAGAGTTTACCGACGGTGCGAAGCTTGTGCTCGATAACCCACTTTCTGACAGATTCAAAGGAGGAGTGTTGGTTAGATTCTGCCATTTTTTGATCACAATCAACGCAGAATCTAGAAATTTTTTAACAAAAGCTGCAATGAAACAGAGGAGCAAATATAGAAACGCTTGCTGACTTTCAAAAGGCAAGGGGTAGGCTTCCCCTTTAATAGACTTCGATTTTTCAGGTACGAATGAGGCGGCAGAAGAAAGAGAAAGACGACTTGGAATTTACAACCTGTGGGAAACCAGTGGGCGCGCATCTTTTCCGCGTGTACAAAAGAAAATGCTGCTTCTTTTCGACTTCCCTATTTCCTTATTTATTATTTTGAGAAACTACACAAATGGCCCAAATAAATCTCTAACTTATTAACCTCTAGCCATTAGTTATAGATTTACCAAAACTAGCCAACAACAATTAAAAAATCAAATAATAAGGTTCTTTCTATCAAAGAATCACATGCAACAACCACCTTCCATATTTTAAGCGTGAAAGGAAATTTCATGGACGGGGTAGCAATAAGGTGATAAAATACAAAAATCTATACAACATTCCAAAAATCTAAACAAAACAGGAACTTTTTCAATGGGTATAGTTGAAATTCATTGAAAATATATAGATAAGTCAATATACAAAATTTTAGGAAGATTGAAGGTGATTTGGACTGGTTTTGTATCAAAATTCGTCATTAAATCGAGTTCAAAAAAGACTTCTGCGACACATGTATCAAACATGTATCACGCATGTATCTCACACACAAGTATACATTGATATACATGTGATACATAATTGATACAAATATGATACATATGTGATACACAAATGATACACGGTGTGATACACATATCTTTTTTTTCATGTTCAGCTTTTACTTCGAATTTTCAATTCAAACCACCTCAAAACTTCACCAAATCATCCCAAAACTGTGATTCAAGCTTCTTAAGTTGTGCCCAATCTATTCTAATAACACCTACTCAAAACAAAGCAAAAATTTGATATTTTTTTGCTACAAATATCTAATTGGCTAATTTGACTAATATTGGTAATACTTTATCAATTGACCAATTTTTGTAATAAGTTACTTATATATGGGCATAACTAGTAATTTCCCTATTATTTTTGATGTCATCATTTTTAAGTAACGAGAATGAGAATAAGCCTCTAAGTTTGTGTTTAAAGTCAAACTCCAATTTTTCATTGACGGTTTTATTAATGGAATGTTTATTAGTGTACTCTTGAAATTTTCTTGCATGTGTTTAGCCTAAAATTTGGTTTAAAGACTAAATTGATCAGATTTGTTAAATTAGGGCCAAAAGCAATCCAGTTAATCCAATTGAACAGTTAAATGTATCGTCAAGTAATAAAGTGATGAGATGATTCTAATTGGACTTATGATTTGATTATTAATTAGACTAAACAAGAATAATTATCTAAACAATAATTAAACTTAAAAGAGATGATTCTAAATTAATCAAACTAAAAGGAAAACAAATAATCTATCTACATCTATATTATATTAAAAGCACGAAAACCTTTAGTGAAATATTGTTCACTTTTTTTACCCTTAAAAAATTAATTTTATATTGGACAAAACTATCATATAATTATTTTTCTAATATTTGGATCTTGAAAGCAATTTTGAAAGCTACTATATATTTTATTATTAAAAATGTTCCTTATTTAAACAAAATGCGTTGGAAGTCCTAATTTTTTAGACACTACAATCTATTTAGCGGAAATGGGAAACAGGTAAGGGGAAAAAGCACCATCTATTTAGATTTTTCTTTATTATTTTTTGAGCCAAGAGTATTATTTTTTTTCTATAATATACAAATATTATTAATTCTTCTGTTATATTGCTTTCGGCTAAAACCTTTTGAGTTATTATATTTTCATACTTCTTATTCAAATACGTACGATAAACTATGAAACTTTTAGACAGTTTTAACATGCAAACTAAGAAGCCTTTAGACAATTTCGATATGTTTTACACAAAAAGTTTAAATAAAAATATACTGTTACTGATTCAAACTAAGGACTTTTAGCAATAAGTAAATAAATTGGACATCTTCTTTTTACCTTTCAAAAAGTAGATTATAGCAAACAAAATTAGCATTTAGTTTTTTTATAATATTTATGGCTTTAAAATTAACAAATATTTTGATTATTAGAACTTTCCTTATTTGAACTATGTAAGAAGTCCTATGTATTTAGGAATTTGAATTCAATTAAGATTCTTTACCTTGTATAAATAATATTCTTTACCTTGTATAAAGTCTTTCCTTATTTGAAATATGTAATATAACTATAATATATACCTTCCATGTTATTTCTCCTAAATTAAAAGAAAAACGAGTTTACAAGAATTAAAGGTCGTTGAATCCATAATTGGTTGAAGCCTTTTTTTTTACAAAATATCCAACATTCAATATGACGTTGGGATTTCATCTTGTAGAGCTTCGAATATTTTTTCCAGAGTACTATATGAATTTCTTATCTTCTAAAGTTAACAAATTTGTGCAGGAATCTCGCTTTAGTATATCTATCGAAAAAGCCTATGGTGTTCTGAACCAAAACAGTAAATTGTTATTCATATTCTTATTGCATATATGCTTATATATTTGTATATCTTATTATCTTTAATCATGTGATTATTATTATTTCATTACATTATGATTTTTTTGATGGAATTAGATTCTTGATAAACATGGTGATGATTGATGCATTTTTAGTACTATTCCATTTATTGTTGGTATTATTTTATCTTCGACATTAGAATCAATATTCTTTTCAAACGAGCTTTTTTGGGTTGAGGGGATGCGTTTATGCTTTTGGTTGAGGATTTCATATCACTCTGATTGTCCATTGTAAGGGTGTAATATTATGACGCGGTTACTCATTTATCACAGACAATCTTCCCAAAATTTGACCTCATAAACTAAGTCTTTTTAGGATAATAAATACTAATGTTATATTTATATGTATTTTTTCAAATAAAATTGTAATGTTGGGCTCTTATCAAATAGTGAGAGAACGAAAATAGATGCATAACCAGCGACTTTTAGCTTGTGATTTTTGTGCATACTGGCTTCTTGATTCTTGTTTTTCTATCGTTTAATAATTTAGTTATTTAATCATGTATAGTTTAAGACCAGAATTTTTTTTATGGTGCTTGATTTGGACTTTATAATTAAGTAGTTGTACTTCATTCTTTTTGCTTAAGTTATTGCACGTGTTTCCTATATCAATAAGTATAAATATTTTAAACATCACACAAATAAATAAATATTATTGTAAACATGTATGAATTATAAAATAAAATTTTGTAAAAATTATATTCCTTAAACATAAATTATATATTTCTTGTTTCATAGAACAATGTTAACCACCTCTACACTAAACCTATCCTCAGTCTGAAAATTATTATTATTTATAAAAACAAGAAACAATAAATATTATAGAACTATTTGAAATATATGTTAAAAACATATTTTGAAAATTTTTGTATGATGGTTGAAGGAAAGGAAGAAAAGTAGAAAATTGTTATTCTTATTGGCGTGTTTGTTCTTAAAAAAATGGAAATTGAGTTCAAAAACTTTGATTACTCACATATAAAATATTTTCTTCACGAAACTTATCAATATGTTTGAATAATCAAATAAAAGGAATTTTGGCACTTAATCCATCGGAAGACTGATGCGAGACAAAGGTTATTCCTTTATTAGTAAGTGAAAAGAATATTCAACGCTTTCGATTCACACTTTTTTCCTTTAATTTTTAGTTTACAACTCAAAGATATTATGTGTGATATTTTAAATTTTTATTTTTATTGATACAATACACTCGCAACGCACGTACCCTAAGACTAGTTATTATAAAAACAGGAAGCCCTTAACTAAAAAGTTGAATTAGTTAAATGCTGTTGTAAATAATTTAAATACCTTATTTATACCAAAGTTTTTAAATAAACACCACATTTATTAGTAGAGATGTGATTAGGGATGGGCATACTTTGGGCAAACCCAAAATCCAAACCGAAATTCAAATTTCGTGGATTTTTGATTTGAATTTTCGGATTACGGATTGGATTTTGGATTTAATTTTTAAAATTTTTGGATATCGGATTGGATATTAGATTTGGTACTTCGAATTTTTGGATATCCGAAAATCCGAAATTCTTATACTTTATATTTAGTCCATTATCAATATGTCAATAGTAATAAGTTCAATACCCTACGCATTAGATATTATCACATATATTCAATATTAATGACTAAGTTATTATGAGAATACTTTTTATTTGGACATGGTTTTACTATTTCTACTTCTTATTTGTCGTATCAACGTCTCGTTTGTATTTTTTTTTCTTATTTTTTATATAATAATTTTATTGCTTTAATATTTCATTTGGATGATTGCGGTGAAAATGAAGAACTTTTCATACAGTTTAACATGAGTGCTTAATTTTGAATATTCATTTTTGTAAAAAGAAGAAATATCTCAAGTTATAAGCTCAAACCCGAAAATTCAAAATATCCAAACTGATTAATCCGATCCAATCCGAACTTATTTGGATTGTCATTTTGTCAATCCGAAAATTAAAAATCTAAACCGAAATTTCATATGCAATCCGAACTGCCCGAACGTCCACCCCTAGATGTGATCCTTTACATTAGTGAAAATAACAGACTCTTCGCAATATTTAGATGTAAAGGTCAGGAACTCATTATATATGTGTGTGTGTGAGAGAGTGTATATATATATATATATATATATATATATATACCCCTAGAAAGGACGCCTCCCTTCATACATTTGCAATTTAATAGCCCCTCTTATAACCTACTCATAAATAATAAACACTCTATTCAATTTTTTAGAAAGATAAAACTAAAGAGATACCAAAAAAACGATGTCCGCCTTCAGACTCTTTTAATATAAAAAGAAAAAGAATGACAAAAACGTTGTTTCTGACATTGTTCCTATGAAGAGTTGCAACTGTTTAGTTGTATCCTCGTATATAGAGCATAAAGATGTTTAATAGATAACTTATTGATAGTATATAATAAAAAATACACTAAATATTTGATAGCGATTCGGCATTTATCTTTTGGTGAAATTTAACTATAGTTTCACAGTCAGTTCTAATTGTTACTTCTTATTTATTTAATATATATAATTTAAAACTATTTAATTTGTAGATTACAGCTAAAATTTCTGCATCTATACTATTCATATTAGCTAAAATTTCTGCATCTATACTACTCATATTTTCTTTTTCTCTATATTTATCACTTTGGTAAGCACATATTTTTTTTGTATTCTTATCACTGTATTTATTTGGTTTTGCCTTCAAAACTGCTCCTGGTTATCTTTTCAATTTCTTAATAATTTTGATGGATTAATCTATAAATTACTAGGAGAAACCAGTTTACTTGCAGACAATATTAGGTAATCTTCATTTTAAGCGACAATCTTTTGTAGAACAAACTCATATGGATAGGATAAATTTTGAAAAACATAGTTTAATATTCTTTCCACCATCAAACATATCATTTAGAGTTTTACCTGAATGTGTTCCATTTTTGGATAATTTTGGGTTTGTCTTAGCCGGTTTCTCCTAGGAATTTATAGGTTAATCCATCAAATTTATTAAGAAATTGGAAAGATAACCATGTACTAAGAGTGATGTCTAGTTATATACAAACTAAACTAATAATTGAGGACGGATTAATAAACATAAAATTATACATAATAACATAAATCTGTGAAAACAAGGGTAATATCCAGAAACATAATTTAGATAAAATAAGTAACTTATATGTTTACAGTAGAGAGAGATTTTCCTTTCGGAAAACCCAAAAAAGTTTACTGGACTTGGGAATTAAGATCTTGCACATACAATCATAGAAATTTATTTATTTTACAAGCTTGGGGTAGAAACTACTAAGGCATACATAAGAAAATATTTTTTAAGGTATATTACAAGGTGTTTGGAGGATGGTGGGCGATGAAAGAGGGTGTTTAGATGGCTCTTTTTAGAGTGTTATAGCGGCTCTTAATGTCTTAGGACAGGATTTTACAAACAAATCCAAAAAACAAGATGCCCAAGATTCTTACAAAGATGATTCGGGAATGAGTTTTGATTCAATAGCTCTACGTAACTTAGACACGTAAAAAAACAAGGATATATATATAGTATACATTATTCATGATATATATATATATATATATATATATATATATATATCCATGGCACTTTCTACTCGTGTTCGATCGTCTTTGTTAATGCTGGTATTATTATGTCCATCTATCTTTAATTCTCGGTGATATTCATAGGCGAAATGCAAGTGCACTTCTACTTGAATTTTATTTATTTGTTAGTTTTTCTACAATGGAATAAATTAAAAAGTAATTTGGTTCATAGCAATTGAATGATAAAGATATAAACAAGTTAATGAAGTAAAAATGGAATGAAATAGATCTGAGAGTAGTGAAGGGAATAAAGCATGGTCTGTTAAATGAGATAAGTGAATTTCAAGATTAAATAATTGAAGACTTCTTTTAAATTCTGACTTTACAGAATTTACTTCCTTACACATTACAAATTTTGTCTTTACAGATATAGTGTGCATATATTTTGCCTACTATATTAGTATACATTATTCATGGTATAACTATAACTCCTTATGTTAACTTGGGCGTTGGATAAAATTCAATGTTATAGATGTTGAACACTAAAAATACTTTTTGAATCACTGCAATATTGAAATTTATTAACATAAGAATTTGTGGAAGCTAAAGGGGAATTTCCATGGTGGAAACGCCCAAAATTTCAGAGAACGAGAGAAAGGATGACAAAAAAATATCTGATGTTTCATTAGGAGCCCAAAAATTATCGTTTCTATAATAGTCCACTGTATATATAGTTACATAAACAATGGCTATGCAAAACAACATGTAAATGAGGCTATCTATCTCACTAAGTAATACAAAGCTGAAATATACAAAGCTGAAATACTAGCTATTGGACTTAGTTGAGCCTGTTTGTACGTCTAGGCTTATGTGTATGTCAACACCCTCCCCCCAAGCTTGGGGGTGATAGCACACCAAGCTTGCCAAGTAAAGACTGATGAAGGGGCCCAGGAAACGGCTTGGTCATAATATCAGCAAGCTGGGCAGAACTGGGAACAAAATGCAAAGATATCAGCCTTGAATTGAGACTCTCACGTACATAGTTTTCATGGAAGACCGTATTCTTGGCAATGTGTAAAGCAGCAAGACTGTCGCAAAAGATGGGAACACGAGCAGAAACATGTAAACCAAGATCATCTAGTATCCTGACTAACCAAGACACCTCAGCAACCACTTTTCTGGGAGCCTTGTATTCTGCTTCAGCAGAAGATAGTGAAACGGTGAATTGCTTCTTGCTTTTCCAGGAGATTGGTGAACCACTAAGTGTAACGTAAAAACCATAAATAGACCTCCTTGACTCAACACATCTATCCCAATCAGAGTCAGAATAGGCTTTCATAGCGGTATCAAAAGAGGAAGAAAGAAGAATCTCTAAAGCAGGAGCATTGGACAGATACCTCAGGGCATGGAGTGCAGCAAGCATATGAGGAACTTGAGGAGCTTGAAGGAACTGACTTAAATGTTGAACACAAAAAGATATATCTAGCCTTGTGTCTTAGAGAAAGTTGAGTTTTCCAATAATTCTCCGATAGGTGCTAGGATCAGTTAGTGGGGAACCCATATCAGCAGTCAACTTGACAGAGGTATCAAGAGGAGTCACAACAGGGGAAAAATTATGACATTGGAATTCTTCCAGCAAGTCCTGTGTGAACTTCTGTCGGCTGATGATGTATCCTTCAGGGCATTGAGTGACTTCCAAACCAAGAAAATAATGGATTTTCCCCAAATCCTTTATTTTGAATTGTTGGTCAAGAAATAGCTTAACACTATCCAATTCAACAACATCATCCCCAGCTAGTAGGATATCATCAACATAAACAGCTAGTATAGTAAGAGAAGTAGAAGTAGACTTTGTAAACAAGGAGTAGTCATTCATGCTAGAAATGTATCCTCTTGTAGACAAAGCTTCAGACAATTTAAAAAACCATTGTCCGGATGCTTGTTTGAGGCCATACAAAGATTTTTTGAGCTTGCATGCCAAAGAGAAAGAAGAAGAACCAATAGAAGAAACCTGCAGCCCAGGTGGGATCTTCATGTAAACTTCCTCATGGAGGTCTCCATGGAGGAAGGCATTGTTTACATCAAGTTGATAGACAATCCAGTTCCCCTTTATAGCAAGGGAAAGAAGGCACTTGATAGTAGTAAATTTGACAACCGGGGAGAATGTTTTATTGTAATCAATTCCCTCCTTCTGAGTATCACCCTTAATGACTAACCGTGCCTTGTACCTCTCAACAGAACCATCAGATTTCTGTTTTATTTTGTACACCCATTTGCAAGTGACGACCTTTTTGTTAAGGGGAAGAGGTACAATATCCCAGGTGTTGTTAGCTTCTAATGCTTGAAATTCTTTTAGTATGGCCTCCTACCAAGCAGGATTAGAAACAACCTGTTGATAGTACTAAGGCTCATGTAAGTGCAATTCTATGGAGGACATAGGAGGAACAATAGATACAGGGGCTGAACAGACATAGTCTGCTAGATGAGTAGATGGATGTGGTACTTTAAGGGATCTTCTAAGAGGAGGATCAGATGTATGAGGATTGGAAGGAGATGGGGGCAGAAATGGAAAATGGAAAAGATTCTGGAACAACAGTAGGAGGAGAAAAAGAAGAATCATCAGGAGGTACAGAAACAGGGGAGGATGTAGGATTAGGAGGAATAGGAGGAAAAACAGAATGAGAAGGGACATGTGGAGTATGGTAATGAGTAACATCAACAAAGCTGGAAGGTGAAGAAAGGGAAGTGGTAGAAGAATTAGTGGAGAAGGGAAAAACATGCTCATGAAAAACAACATCTCTAGAGTAGAAGATAGATTGAGAGGACATATTAAGTAATTTGTATCCTTTCTTCCCATAAGGATAGCCAAGAAAAATGGAAGGGATTGCTCTAGATTGAAATTTGTCTCTACTATGTTTAGGAGATGTAGCAAGACAAAGGCATCCAAATGATCTAAGATGATCATAAGAAGGTGAATGGCCATGTAGTTTCTCAAAAAGGAAAATGTTGTTAAGGACAATAGAAAGGAACCTATTGATGAGATATGTGGCTGTAAGGACACATTCACCCCAGAATTTAGTAGGCAAGTTGGATTGAAATAATAATGCTCTGGAAGTTTCTAAGAGGTGTTTATGTTTCCTTTACACAATACCATTCTGTTGTGGTATGTGGGGAATAGTTGTCTGGTGCAGAATTCCTTGAGAAGAAAATAAGGATTTGGACTCTAGACTAGAGCCTAGTTCAAAGGCATTATCAGACCTGAAGGTCTGAACTGAAGTGTGGAAATGATTCTGCACCATAGAGGTGAAAGCTTTGAGTACAAACAAAGCATTACTTTTGCTAGAAAGTAAGTGGGTCCAGGTTACCCTAGAGTAGTCATCCACTAAGGTAATGAAATATCTAAAACCGTTATATGTAGTGGTGTTATAGGGTCTCCAAATGTCAATGTGGACTAATTGGAAAGGAGCTGTACATTGAGTAGTGCTCTCAAGGAAGGGCAACCTTTGTTGTCTAGCCATAGGACATATAGGACATAGAAATGATTGTTTAAAAGAGATTTGTGAAGAAATAAAAGGAATAGATTTTATTCTGTTGTAAAGCATGTGACCCATTCTTTGATGCCAAAACAAATCTGTTTTATTAATATCAGCTGATGGATTACATGAGGGACTAATGGGAAGGGGATTGACAGAATTGAAAACAGGAGAAATATCAGGAAAAGAAGATGAAACAGTACATGACACATCAATTGGGAAAGAGGAAACTAAAGGGCTATCATCAAGATAAAGAAAGTACAATCCATTATCAGCCTTACCAATTCCCAGTAGCCTCTTCAGAGAAGGGCCATGTAAGAAGCAATGGGAAGTAGTTAGAACTGCAATGCAACGAAGTTGTAAAAGAAGCTGAATATATTGAAATTAAGTTGAACTGAAATGATGGGACAAGCAGAAAATTGTGTAACACAATATCAGATCTAACTTGTAAAGATCCAGTAGATACAACTTTTACTTTATAACCATTTGGTAGAGTGATTAAATAAGGTCTAGTTAGTGGTTGAAGATTGTGAAGAAGATATTTGTGAGGTGTCATGTGATTAGTAGCCCCTGAGTCTAGAATCCAAGTGTCAACAGTTAATTGTGAAGATGCACAAGCATAAAAATCCATAGACCTAACTATAGAACTGCAAAACAAACCTGCAAAATGGGCATACACATGATTATCTCCAGAGTGAGAATCACTTGAGATACAAGAAGAAATGTGTTACTGCTTCAGGAGAGTGAGAAGGTGCTGATATTGTTCTGTAGTGAATCCATGGTTGACATATGAAGCTTGTTCCATAAATGAGGTCAATGGAGTAGAATTAGTACCCTCAGCTTGAACACAGGAAGTTGATCTCTTGTTTTTGGTGAACTTGAAGTCAGAAGGAAAATCATGGAGTTTGTAACATTTCTTAATGGTATGACCTGTTTTTTTGCAATATCTGCACATCATGGGTTGTGCAGGTTTCTTTGACTCAAAATGAATCTTCTAATTGAAAGGTCTTTGCCCACCATGATTTTGTGAATAGGTTGAAGGAGTGGAGGATGCAGAAAAAGAGACAGAATCACTGGAGAAACTTGGACCTGGGGATGTTTTCCTTTGTCTCTCATTGTGTTGTAACATGGAATAGGCCTTACTAACTGATGGGAGTGGTGATATCATGAGAATGTTGCTTTTGGCAGTACTATATGACTTATTTAGTCCATCCAGGAACCAGATCAATTTCATTTCATCAAGGAATTTGGGTAAAGCACCACATGAACATGTAGGACCTACATAAGCAGTCTGAAGCTCATCCCAAAGACTACGAAACTTTGTGAAATAAGAAGCTATATGTAAGGTTCCCTGGGAAGTGGTTCCAATATCCCTTTGTATCTGAATGAACTTGGAACCGTTAGATTGACCAAATCTTTCATTTAAGTCCAACCAAATCTCTTTCGCAGTGTCATAACCTAGGACATTGGTTGCAATGTCTCTAGAAAGAGAATTGGTGATCCAAACGACCACCATATTGTTACACCTTTCCCAGTAGGAGTAATAAAGTGAGTCATTAGGAGGTTTGGGCTGGCGACCATCAATTAGTGCCCATTTATTTTTGGCAGAGAGGGAAACTAACATGCTTTTACACCAGACAGCAAATCCAGTACCATCGAAAGGCGGAGATACTAAGTGAGTGTCAGGACTATCTGAGGGATGAATATAGAGAGGATGTGAGGGATCTAAAGTGAATATAGCGAAGCCATCGGATTGATCAAATGAATTCAAACGCTCATCACCCATTTTGTATCCAAAATACTCAAATACAGTAGAAATCTACTAGGAATTGAGGCATGCGATTTGAGATTAGAGAAGAAAATACCGTCCTTTTTGACTACCCAAAAAAGGCAAGGCCTTCAAATGAATCCTGAAACAGAAGACGGAGCACCAATCTAAATCAGAGAAAGTTCACCAGCAAACCGTCATTATATCTTCAAAAACCATGGCTAAGGCTGAATTTCGTCTCAATCGAAGAAAATCCCAAATCAAAACCTAGATTTGTGAAGATTGAATTGTACAAGTATGAGTGAATGAAATCAATCAAATACAGGAACTCGTGTCCCGCTCTGATACCACGTTAACATAAGAATTTGCGGAAGCTAAAGGGGAATTTCCATGGTGGAAACGCCCAAAATTTCAGATAACGAGAGAGAGAGAGGACGACAAGAAAATATCTGATGTTTCATTAGGAGCCCAAAAATTGTCCTTTCTAGAATAGTCTACCGTATATATACTTATATAAAAAATGGCTATGCAAAACAACATGTAAATGAGGCTATCTATCTCACTAAGTAATAAAAAGCTGAAATATACAAAGCTGAAATACTAGCTATTGGGCTTAGTTGGGCCTATTAATACGTCTGGGCTTATGTGTATGTCAACAAAATTTCCCTTTCAAGTCTCAAAAACAAAATTATTTGCTTATTTTTTTTAGAAGTCGCTAAAGTTTCAAATCACAAAATAAATAAACAAAACATCGTAAACCTTAGATTTAAGTGGTAGCCAGTGCCAATTTGTGCTCTTCATAGTTCTCTATTTTTGTTCATTATTTACTCATGTAATACCTTTCATTTACTATATATCTATCATTCTATTGCTTAGATATTATTATCTATTTTGATATTAATCATTTATTTTCAGTCTCTATATATATATTTTATAGAATTCGGTAGTTGAGAAAATGATATTTTCTCCTTGTCTGAATTCTTGATTCGAGAATGACGTTTCTTTGATTGTTGAACCAATCTTTTTATTTAAAATTATGTTGTGATTAATTTATTTGTAGGTAGAAGAAGTTATTTTTCTTGTTACTTACGACATGGGTAGAAGTTGTGAATTATGTTATATTGGTTGGTTTATCAGAGAGCATAAAAGTTGTAAAGCTTTGGCTAGAGAGAGCAGAAAACGCATGGGTGATATCTTTCGAAGGTGCTGAAAAGCCACGAAAATGTGAAAAAGGGAATACCTTGAATTCACAAACAGTGAAATTCATCGGTCATCAATAAAGATAACGACTTAAAAAATCTTAAATCTACTAAATCTCAATTATGGAATTTTAAAAGCATGTCATAGTTTGTATATTGTATGATTCCCTTTATGTATTGCCTATAGAGTATTCGTATTTGAGTTTTCAAACTCAACTGGTTTCATTTGTTGTTTTACCTTCACTTTATTTGTTCTTTACTCTGTCAATTTATCATAAATTTTGGAGTTTAGAATATTTTGATGTGTCTATTGCATCGCCTGGTACTTCATTCCAGAAAGACTATTCAGCCTTCAACATAAAATAAGAGAATAAAGAATATATTTAATATAGAAAATAAAGCGATGTTTAATATATGAATTCCTGATTATTGCCTTTCTAATATTCAAGAAAGAAACGTGGTAATCTTTGATGTTGCTGTTGTATATTGGTTTGAGCATCTTTGCAAACTATTTTGACTTTAACAAATGCATTTATTATTGGCTATATGAAGTTCCAGATTGGATTATTAGTTCGTGTATATATATATATATATATATGTCTCAATTACTACACCAATATACTTGCAATTCTTTTAAAATTATTTTTGATAAATTCAAGGAAAGATTAGGTCACAAGCCTAACTCAAATCATTTTGTGGCTAAAGCTCTTTCTATAGATAAGTTAACTAAAATTTGGTGTAGATATCCCCAAAAAAAAAAAAAAGAGAAGAATTTAAGAGGAAAAAAACCCGGGTTTCTAACATCGAGATTTAAAGATCCGATTTACATTGATTCCTTGTTTTTTTTACAAGATACATCTTTAAAACTACACAAAGATACTTTATGAGATAGTTTTTAAAATAAGAAATACATTATTTAAAAAATTTAATTAAAAAAAAGAAGAAATTTTTATCTCCCCAAGTAATATATTACATATAAATTGGGGCAACAGAGGAGTGAGTGGTTGATATAGATAGATCATCCAATCATCTACCTATACAGTACGTGTGCTACTGTTACAAACTCATTTGGAGAAACTCATTTTTAAAGAAGTTATTAAAGGTTTGATGAATTACGACATAAGAATTCATATGAACAACAACAACAATCCAGTATAAATCCAGTATAATCCCACTTAGTTGGGTCTGGGAAGGGTAGTGTGTAACAACTCAGTATAATACCACTTAGTGGGGTCTGGGGAGGGTAGTGTGTACGCAGACCTTACCCCTACACTGGACTAGAGAGACTGTTTCCAAATAGACCCCCGGACATCCTTCCCTTCAAGAACTTCCCACCTTGCTCTTGGGAAGACTCGAACTCACAACCTCTCCGTTGAAAGTGGGGTTGCTTACCATCAGAGTAACCCCGCTTACCATAAGAATTCATATGAACGACAAGTGAAATTTAAGCTTAATGACAGACTAAACGTTGAATTTTAACATCTAAAAAAGAGGGAGAGTGTTGGGTCTGATAAAGGAAAACCTACAACACTCAAATTGCTGCATGCTTTGAGATTTTTTAAGTAGTGGCCGAATTTTATTAGCAAGATGGGCAATTTTCTTTCGGACGTGAAAATCATTTACATACTTAACTTTGTTTCAAAAATCAAAGTTTCCCTTCAATTTTGAACAATAAGCATTCTTCCTCTTAATATTGTTCAAAATTAAGGGGGAAATTTGATTATTAAAGCAAAGTTGGAATATATAAATGATTTCCACCCAAAATTAATTCTCTCGTTGTTTATTAAGTGAAATTATTTTCATAGCCAAACGGAAAATAAAAATTATCCCAAAATTATTTTTGTTTGTCCATCATTCCAAAGCCAAGTGTATTCTGCTTGCTTTTCTTTTTGTTTTTCATTTTTTTTAAACTTTCACTTTGTGATATTTTAATGGCCATGTACAGATGGCAAGTAATGACGTCCCCTAGCTTTTTGTCAAGTTTCTAGATGTAGCGTGCAACTCTGAACCTCGTACGTTCATTTTCTTTTACTTTTATATAATGTACGTTTTCCGCCAGATTACCAGAAGATTTTAAGCCCTCCTCGCCATTTCTCCACTTTGGCTAAAGCAATATTCTTCCTTGTCCGCCATATCTCTTGTTCAGGTAAATTTTCTCTCTTTTTCTTTTGGTTTCTCTCTGTTCTATTATGCTGAAAATAGTTTTTAATTTCAATATGGTAATTCTTGTTCTTTGGCTGATAATTTTGATTTTCATATTTTTGGAGAAAAGAGGAGCTGAGATTTTAGGGTTTAGATTTCAACTGCAACAAAAAAGATTGATTCTTCCTCTAGTTTATTTTTGTTCCCTGTCTGCTTTGGTTTTGCCATGTTATACAAAATAATTTTTTCTGCACAATTTTGAATTTTCCAAATATATGCTTTATTTCACCCTTTTTTACCCCTTCTCTTTTTTGTTGCTGTTGTTTGCTAGCGGTCTTTACTGCTATGTTGATATGTATGAGCAGACGCATATTTGTATATTTCCAGAGTGCATTTGAGATGAGAATCTTTTTTTGTTGTTCAGATTTTGGTGATATACACTTCTTTGTTGTTATTTTGTGATTTTGGTGATTGCCACTTTATCAATTTATAACAAATATTGTCCTGTAATAGACCAATTTCTTGTTCATGCCTTTTGCTTTCCTTTTGTGCTTTCTGAATTTGGGTATCCCTTGTGGCCTTTCACTCACAGCTTTTAATCAGCTGCTCCTTATTTCAGCATAATGGGGCGTTTAAGTCGGACTATCTATGTAGGAAATCTTCCCGGCGATATTCGAGAGAGTGAAGTAGAAGATTTGTTTTACAAGGTTAGTTGGAAAATATTACTCACAGCTGGAAACAAGCGTTTTCTGTGCTCACCTGGTTATTACTAAGGATTTTTGCATCTACTTCTATTTGCTTCTCCTATTTGTTGGTTTTTTTCTCTTAAGTGTAATCTTTAACTTGGGAAGGTTGGTGGAATGACTTGTCTTTTTGGGTGGAGGAGTGAATTAACTCAGAGTGGATGTTTCGGTTAATATGAAAGGCTCGTTTTAGAAGTTCATGATATTTCTTATTTAGTTTAACTGTGACATGAGCAGTTGAGAGGTTCGAGTTTCTTGTGTTTCTATTGTGATGAAAGACTGGGTTGTCTCTCTCTGTTTTACTAGAGTGCTAATTAATTTTCTTGCATTCTCTTCTTTAATTGCTCTCCTTGTTACTTTCATCCACCCATTGTGTTTAAGATGTTAAATCAGCTACAGAATTCTTAAATCATCTTTCCACTTAACATATTCTGAATCGGGATTTTAATCCAAAAGACATGCTGAGCTTTGGTGCATGATAAACTTATGCACTTGAAATTGTTGTGATTCCTGTTCGGTGTCAGCATCTCGTTCAAGCTGATATTTTATTGCATTTAATTTCTAAAAGATTTCAGCAAAGATGGCAACTATATATTCCGTGAAATTAAACATCGAAAAATGTTATTTCCTTAGCATATATAAATTTACATTTTAGGTGCTTGGACCACCTTGTTTAAGTTTCTTTCTCGCTCTTTCTCTTTGTGGGATTAAACTGGGTGGTTGTTGTTGTTGTTGTCTCGCTCTCTCTGTTTGGGTATCTATGACAAATATGCTGAACTTTGAAATTGTCTGGGCGAATCTCTTGCAGTATGGACCTATTGTGGAAATTGATCTGAAAATTCCGCCAAGACCACCAGGTTATGCATTTGTGGAGGTGCGTTCATTGTTTGGAATTGAATGTAAAAAACACAGCTAGTATCAATGTCGAACGACCACTGTTTATGCAGTGAGTTGTTCGTAATGTCGGATAGATCTCATATGTTCCATTCTTTATTGAGTTTCAGTTTGAAGATCCTCGTGATGCTGATGACGCCATTCGTGGACGTGATGGCTACAAATTTGATGGACATCGATTACGAGTTAGTTGCCTCTCATTTGCCTCCATTTCACCATGGTCATGATTTAGATCTTCGATTATCAGAATTTTTTGTTGTCTTTCATAATCTATGTAGGTTGAACTTGCACATGGTGGGCGAGGATCATCATCGTATGAGCGCTATAGCAGTCACAGTAGTGGGAGTCGTGGTGGATCTTCAAGACGATCGAATTATCGGGGTTAGCCTGGTTTTTGATATTTTTCTCATATTTCTGTAACTGCTTAAGGTCAGTGAAGTTTTATAGTCAAAATCAGCGGCTAAGAATTAAATTTTGCAGTTCTCGTCACCGGACTACCATCTTCTGCTTCATGGCAAGACTTGAAGGTTGGCATGTGATATCATGTTATGATTTTTGATTTCTATGCTTGCTCAGGATTTTGATTAGTTTGGCTTAAACTTGGCCTTGGCAGGATCACATGCGTCGAGCCGGAGATGTTTGTTTCTCTCAAGTTTACCGTGACCGTGATGGTTAGTAGATGCTTCCTTGTGACAATTCTTCGGTTTGCTTTTATTCATGCTTATAGCAATGATATGGGATGTAAATATGCACTTCTTATATAAGAATGATAATAGTTTAAGCAATATATATAAGGGAAGTTAGATACACAGTGGTGGATATCATAACATGTAAGTTAGTTAGGTTGCTAATTTTTCAAACTGGTGTATATTATCAGAAAGAAAGACCCATAACACAGGCTTTTTGACTGGAGGTTGCTTGTTATATCTTCAGCTTACATGATAACATTAATTAGAAAAAAAAGAATCTTGGTGCTAACGCTATTAATGATGATTTGCGAACCTCCCTAGATGTTTCCTGTTCCTGGAAATTTCTAACTTGATTATATCTTCTCTTTTTTCCTTCTTGTATTTAGTGATACTCTAAGTGGACCATCCTGCTTTCAGACGTGATATCTGATATGAGGTATCTCCTGCCAGAGCATTGATCTGTTCTGTTTTTGACACTATAGACGTTCTATACTTCACCTTTTAGCACCAGCACTTTGGTCATGTCCATGCTTAGTTTATTGTCTAATGTGGGGGGCAAAAAAAGGTGTTGAAAACTTTACATAAACTTTCAGTCTATCACCGAAATTTCTACTACTGATTTTTTTTGGAGAACAACTAAAAATTACTATTAGTGTAGGTACTAGCACTCTCTTTTCAGTGACTGCAGCGAATAATAATTGTATATAATCTTCAATCTTGTCAATTTTTGTCCTTAATCATTTAAATACAGCCTTTATTTTCTTAGATTTGGCAAGAACTGTCTATATCACATATTTACAACAAAAGTTTTCCTTCCTATGTATCTTCTTAGTAGATTGCTCAGCCTGATTCCATTTAAAGAGAGCAGGGGCATCCTTGCTGTTATTTCAACATCCGGCAGTTGGTGAGAAGGGAAGATTTACTTCACAAATCACATGCCCCTTTTTTTGAAAGCACATTCCATATGAGCTACCTTAATCACTTTGAAATACGTCTAGTTTCCTATAGGTTGGGCAAATGACTAAGATGTATTTTTCTTCTTTATATCTTCACAACATTCTAACTGCTAAAGCTTTATTGACTGCTTTTGACATACATAATGGTATTGTCTTTTCACATGGAAATGCGTAATCGTGCCAATAAAACAGCAAACACTAAAATGGTTCAGGAAGTATCTTTAGCATGCCTGTTAAACTAAGTTGCTTGGACACGGGTGCCTGTGTCCCACACAGGTACAGATCTAGAGGTCGGATCCTTCGAGATGAAAATTCTTAGATTCGGGATACAGGTGCCGGGATCCGGTAAAAGTAATTCAAAAATAAAATATCTCTAAAATATGAGAAATTTTGTGGAATACTTACGTATAGCTTGTTAAGTGTGAACTTTTTTATTCTCAAGTTGTGGATAAGTAAAAGTTTTATTTCCTAGATAAGGTATGCTATTTTCTTCAAATTTACCCTAGATTTGGTTCTGTTTTCGAGAATCAAATTGTATGTCATCTCGAATTTTTCCGTCCGTCATGGTCAAAGTACCCAAAATTGTTTGACCAGATCCGGTACAGATCTCATACCCGCATCCATACTAATGTCGTGTCGACAAGGGTGCGGCACCTAAATTGCCGTATCGGAGCAACTTAGCTATTTAGAAGTAAAAACAGTCAAACAGATGTTCTTGAGAACAAGTAATATCATTTGAAATATTATCGAGAGGACAAACCTTATACTGCCCAAGATCAGCCAAAAAGCCTGAGTGTTCAGTCAGTTAAACTAAATAGAACTACACATCTGTGTAAGGCTTCTGGTATTTGAAGAAAAGATCTTTCTTTTCCCAATCCTGATTTTGAACCCAGTAACCTGTAAGCTTTTCAATGCAAGGCGTTGATGTCAACAGTTGACAACTTTTGCAGGTGTAAGAGGAATTGTGGACTATACCAACTACGATGATATGCAATATGCGGTAGGATTCTCAAGCCTTTAACTTGCGTACTTTAATCCGTTAATCATAGTAGGTTGTTTCATCTGTAGACATAAAAGTTCTTCTTTCTGTGCATCCTTTATTTACATTTTTTTAATATTCTCTCTGCAGATGAAGAAACTTGATGACTCTCTGTTTCGCAATCAATTTTCTCGAGCTTACATACAGGTCTGTTTTCTGTTGGAGGTGCAAGCCCTGGTTCAAATGCTTCTTTTTGCACTAGGTTAATTATTTTTTACTGCCTTCAGGTAGAGGAGTATGATAAGAGGCGTAGCTACTCGAGGAGCCCAAGTCCATATTATTCAAGAAGCAAGAGTTATTATGATAAGAGGCGTAGCTACTCGAGGAGCCCAAGTCCATATTATTCAAGAAGCAGGAGTCCCCTACGAAGCTATAGCAGCCGGAGCAGAAGGTTTAGTGACTAATTTAGCTTTTGAGGGTTGCGCTCAATATTTATCATTTTACTAACAGATAGCTAGCAGCGTGTCTCCTAGGGGTAAATATACTCGTCGCTCTTCATCTGTATCACTTTCAAGGTCCTTTTCACCCGCTCACTCTGTTTCAAGGTATCTTTCTGGTTTCACTTCCAAAATTATAATTGTTGTGAATTTAGTTTTTACTATATCTTATAGTGGCTATGTGGAAACAGAAATGGGCATTTAGCGACCCTTGACGGTTTCAAATGTCATGACATTTGAGATTGTCCTGTTTAAATTCTCAAGTCTGTGATGAGCTGTCTATATAAGTTGGTATTTGCTGTTCGGTTGATAATGTGTATCCGGTGATTTCTTGTTTCTTCAAGAACTGTTCTAGATGAGGAATTCTTCGTTCTGCTTATATATTTTTTCTCTTGATTTGCTCCAACACTCATCTGTATAGCTGATGATTAAATTTTCTTTCCGAAAGTTTTGGTTTTGACGTGCATGAAGCTGAAGCAGTCCTCCTTTCTCCTTATCTGTGATTTCTGCAATCTAAAGTATCTCTCTCTTCATTCTTTTAATGTCATGAATTGTCAACCAAGTTAAGAGAAAATAAAATGAAAATACAACCATGGTGGAATGACATGAGTGGTGGGGACGTACATTGTGGAAGGAGATGAGTGGTGGGTACCTACAGATTGCATGCTTAACATGACCTTAGAAATAAGATTGTACATTTTGGTGTTATTAGAAATCGAGCAAGGTGGAAGCAGGGGCGGATCTACATGGTAGCAAGGGGTTTACTTGAATCCCCTTCGCGCAAAATTTTATTGTTTTTGATAACCTTACTACTAATAGAAAGGGGAAAGATGTGCTCAATCCCTTGCTTCCTCCTCCAACTTAGGAGTAGGGGCTCTAGAGCTTTTTCTGCAGGCTGCAATGCCCCTTTTTGATTAGCCTGTTTCCAAGAGGGAGAAGGTCTTATGGCAATCTCAGGCATACTCAAAATCGGTTGTTTGGCCTGATCGAGCAACCTATGAACAGTTGTCGGAAAATGGGGGTCTTTTGAGCGGGTTGTGACACTCTCCCCCACCTATTGTTGCGACATCGTCGGCGCAAATACTCCCCAAGTACACTTGGTTTTGTATGTGGAATTTTGCAAAATATCACTAATATCCGAGATATATGCTATCATGGTAAAGGGTGTTTAACATAAGTGACATGTTCCATGTTTGAGTTGTGTCTGCCATTTATTCACTATTTTTCATTTACAAAGATAGTTGTTTCACCTTTTTTTCTTCTTCATAATTTCATCAAGGGGATCATAAACCCGCCTCTTGTATAGGTTGTATAGGATAGCTAATCCCAAGTTTTTGGTATAAGTTTTATCCTAATTTCAGTTAATACCTACAACCAAACGCTTGATAAAATTAATCTCAAATTCTATAATGGGATAACCACCCAAATACCTGTAGTTAAATGGCCACTAAATGTGGATGTAACTATTTATGGAGTATTACATGTCCGAATATCGGAGTAGGGTGGATGAAATGGAGGCTCGCTTACGGTGTCTTGTGTGAAAAGAATCCGTCACTTAGACTTAAAGGTAAGTTCTATAAAGGGGTGGTTTGACCGACTATATTATATGGGGCACAATGTTGGCCAGTTAAGAACTCTCATGTCCAGAAGATAAAAGTAGTTGAAATGAGAATGTTTAGATGGATGTTTGAGCATACCAAATTTAATAAGATTAAGAATGAAGTTATTCTGGAAAAGATAGTGACCCCCGTAGAGGATAAGATACGAGAGACGAGGCTGAGATGGTTCGGACATGTGAAGAGGAACTGATGCTCAAGCTAGGAGGTGTGAGAGGTTTGACATAGGGATATGAGGAGGGGTAGAGGTAGGTCTAAGAAGTATTGGGGAGAGGTGATTAGGCAGGACATGGCGTAGCTGGAGCTTACCGAGGACATGTCCCTTGATAGGAGGGTGTGGAAGTCGAGAATTAGGGTAGAAGGCGAGTAGGTAGCCGAGCGTTTTGCTCTTTCTTTCTCAGACCGGTAGCATTAGTATTAGTATGGTATCCCTTTTACTCGTAGATTGCTATTTTTACTTTCTGTTTGATTGATATCATTCGCTTTGGTTTTCTTAATTTCCCGTTGTTGTTATTACTTGTGGCCTATGCTTCTTTTCATCTACTTTCTAGAGGAGGGTCTATCGGAAACAACATTCTACCATCTCAGGGTAGGGGTAAGATATGCATACACATTACCTTCTCTAGACCCACTTGTGGGAATTCACTGGGTTTGTTGTTGTTCTTGTTTCTTATAAGACTAGACCTTATTGTGGTAGGCCAAAGTTTAATTTGAAGAATATGGAAATCTTCTCTCATCTTTTGTACCATAATACACAAATGCCTTTATAAACAAAATTCTTTGTCGAATGATGTCTGTTATAGATGATCAGAAAGAAGGTGCAATCTGTCGAGCTCTCAAATTGAGAATTTGTCTTCAAACTACAAAAGAAAAAATGAATCCGAAAAGAGATTTGAAACAATAACAGTTTGAGAGTGATGTGAAGAATTTCTTTTCTAGTTTGTTGTCGGGAAGGAATAAGAAGTTAATAGGTCATCTCGTTCTACTTTTGGGGTTTATTCAGAACGGACTTTTCAGCTCCATGGTTATGACATGAAGATTTTGAAAAATTGACTTTTTTTGTTGTTGTCTAGATCATGCTGTTTGCAGCAGTCAGGGGTTGCTTGTTTAGACATTGATGGTTATGGTGCTCAAATTCACCCCTCATTTTGTAGTGGCAGTAACTTTAATAGTGGATGAGTACTTTCCGGTAACTCTGGATGGTAAATCAAAATTTAATGTGTTATGTTAGACGGACGCCACAAGGTGGAATGTTAGCTTAAGTAAATATATAAAATTATCTTTTGGCCCAAAATAATACAAAAGGAAAAGTAGAGAGCTGAATGGGGTCATGGGATGGTCATTTGATTAGTTAGACAAATAAAAGTAATAATAGTTTGTCTTATTGATTTTGTTTAAGTTCTGGTAGTCCCATAGGTATGGGCCCTTTCAAGTTTGCAGTTGGGGTGCACATTTTTTTTTTGTAGAAGTTGATGACTTTTTGTTCAATGATACTAAAAATTACTTGCAGCTGCTACTCCGCTACGGTCTCATTGTGGACATGGAAGTAGCATAGAATCATTCGGATTCAAGGTTATTGGACTAAGAATTAGCCTGATACTGAATTGAGGTGTTTTTGGGAATTTTGCAGATCTCTATCAAGGTCTAGATCTCCTGTGTCATCTGTAAGTGCAGTAAGTTTTTTTGTATCTTCGCATTTCTCTTTAGATTAGGGAGTTAAAATTTTCTGTACTTGATCTTGTAAATCTGTTAAACTTTTAACCTGCTTTGATACTGTGTAGCTACCTCACCGTAAGCTAATCAGAGCAAGCCGCAGCCGAAGCAGGACTATGTCTTCTTCTCGTTCTTCGGTATGTTCACTTTTTCTACGTTTGGATTTTCTTCTGATCGTTGGACCTGTTGTCATATCTTTAATGTTTTGAGGATTATTATTTCAGGGGAGATCCTACTGAGACCTTTATGGTAACAATGGGCAGATGGTAGCTGAATAAACAGTTGTATTGTAGGCTGTTACAGGATGTTAAGAAGTTGGCTAGTGTCTCTGGTTACCTTGCGAACTTCGTCCGTTGTCGGCCCCTGGAGGTCAAAGCGGAGAAGAGAAGTCTTATTTTGTTTCCTTTGGCCATTTACTGAAAATTTACCTAGCATCATAATCTTGCTGGCTAGCTCGTGTTCTAGAAATGTAGTAATGAATCCGTATGTCTTCCCTAATTGCTTAGCCATCTAGAAGATATTTATACCTGAACTTACTTTGATAATCTATGCTTGTTATTTGTTGAGTTTTTGACTAAAATTGTCCCTTATGTGTGTGAGTGGGATTATTTTTGTCCTTCAAATATGGCTCAGAGCATCTTTAATTCCTTAGCTATTCTAATTCCACTTTGTTAAAGTGGAGCATCTTTAGTCTTACCGACAGAACGTGGTTAAAGCTAACGGTGCTAACCCATATGATGCTCGCGTAACTTTGTAAAATACTAAATCCATCCGTAAAAGACCAACTCCAATTGCAACTTTTCCCCAACTCTATTTGCGGAGGAACCCTTTACCAAAAATCCTACCCCTCAGTAAAAAGCTTCGATGGACTGAAACAAGAAGGCTCAAAGTTAAAGAAGCTTATTTATTGATCTCCAGCAATGATTATTAGATGCTATGGTAGTAAAATATTCAATTATGGTAAGATATTAGCAAAGAATACTATTTAGGTTTTCATCAAGCTGAAGAAAATTTTATACTTTTGTACTGCATGTTGACTCAATTTCTCATTTAGTTTATTTAGTGATTCTTATACAACAGATGACAACTTCATTATATTATGATAAAGTTAGTAAATTTCGTGCATTGATATAATACAAGTTTTTTGAATAAAAAATTGGAGTAGAGACGAACAATAAGGAATAAAAAAGTTTATTTCTAACATGGAAATCTTGGAATCCTTTTTTCTGTGAATCATCTTTTTCGCAGACCCCAACCACCAGAAATTGTCCCCGAAAATAGTAATTGTGCAAAAAGTTAAAACCTTATACAAAACATAAGCAAGAGTATAATAATCTTAAATATAGCCTCAAAATTGCTCTTCTATGCTCACTTGCTTTTAGGTCCACCCATATTAACATGTCTTTTTTCTTCTTATAAGATTACTCTGTAAAATAAAATAAGCTATTAATTATGTTGCAAAACCCTTTTTAGGTTATCTTTCCACTAGAAAAAGGTCTAACATAAGTTTAATATTTTTGGCACGCACTATATATGAGGTTTCTTTTTTCAATATAAAAGTAACATCGATGAAGCATCAACCTAGCAAATATTTTGTCGGGGACATGTAAATTTTATTGATTAAATTAATGATACAGAATTTAAATCCATGGCAGAACTATGTGGTTATGAAAGAGATTTTGTTACGTTTTGGCATAAGTGCGGGAGGCATGGGAATAGAATGTGACTTGTTTTTACTGATCTAGAAGCCATTGCTGTATCCAAAAACATTCCAAATCATAAGGTGGTTGAAGGTGGTTGAAGTGTACTTTGAAGATCTTGATTCATATATTGGAAAAACTATACATGCTAATGAAGTTGGTGGAGCAGAACAAGAGAAAGAAGTAAATAGCGAGCATTCTTCGACTGATGATGATTTTGAAGACTCAAAAAATGATTTTTCAGAGGATAATGAAAATGTGAATCATATATACGAAGTTAGTGAAGAAGTTAAGTAAAAAATGGTTGCTGAAGAAGGTGATTCAGTGTTGGCTCAGATGATACAAAGAGTTTAGAATGTGAGTCTGACAGTGAGAGTTTCAACTTATCTAATTTCAATCCTAAAACAGGCGGATATAAACCAGTGTTGGCATTAAAACTGACATATGAAAACAAGCATGAGTTCAAATATGCTATAATAACTCATGAAGTTGATGAAGAGAAGTACACTAAGTGATGCGAGAATGATAACTCGAGAGTGAGAGCAACTTGTGGTCATCCAGATTGCAAACGGGAGATTCTAGCTTCAAGAATGCATCGAGATAGGACATTTCATATAAGAATATATAATCCCATTCATGATTATAAGATTTGGAACCATCGTAACAAAGCAATCACATCTTCTTATATTTCACGAAGATATCTTAAGGCCATAAGCTCAAATAGGTCTTAGGCAATCGGTGCATTCAGAGATCGCGTTAGTGTAAAGCTAAGAGTTCAAATGACATAATCACAATGCATAAGGGCTAAGAAAAAAGCACCTGCACTGATTGATGGAGATATTAATAATCAATACAAGGTATTGTAGAACTATTGCAATGAAATTTGGAGGTTATATTCAAGTACCGCAGTCTATATGAAGTAGTTGAAAATGAGGTGCCTGACAAGCCTAAGAGGTTCCAGAGAATCTATATTTGTTTTAGTGGTTGTAAAGAGGAGTTCAAGAGTGATTGTAGAAAAATAATTGGGGTGGATAGTTATTGGCTTAAGGGTCCAATGTATGGGACTTAATTGTAACTGTTGTTGGGCTTGATCCAAATAACAATATCTTTCCAATAGCATATGCAGTTGTAGAGAAGGAAAGAAAGGAAATGTGGAAAATGGTTTTTGAACTATTTGAAGCTTGACTTAGACATTGATGATGATGGTACTTGGACCTTGATGTCTGTCACGATCCCGAATTTTCGCCTTAGGATATCGTGAGAGCACCTAGGCTCTAAGACTAGGTAAGTCTAACACATATTGAGGATTTAGCAGAAATAACAACTAAGATAATAAATTAAACTAATAAAATATCATAATAAGCCAAAACGGAACAACAGTCAAGTAATTCCCAAAACCGGTAAAACTAAGTCATAAGCTCTAAACAAAATACACTAGTAATATCTAAATACAACACTATTTGATATGAAGATAAACAGTAGTAAAGGCAATAGAAGAAGGTGACTCCGAGTCCTGTGAGCGTCAATCAGATATACTTTGAAGTCTCGAAAATATCTGGGTCAAGTCACTAGCGTCCGACACAGGCAGAAGTACCTGGATCTGCACAAAAATATGTAGAAGTATAGCATGAGTACACCAATAGTACCTAATAAATATCAAGCCTAAGCTCGCTAGAGTAGTGACGAGGCCAGGTCAAGACACCTACTAGACGTAGAAACATGTATAGAATATTAATATAATCTAGCAATGGAAAGCAAAGAAATAAATAACAACGAAATAATACGATGATATAAGGCTAACAAGAAATATTAAGGCAATACAGGATGACAAAGAGTGAACATATGACATAGGGGTGGGCATCGGTCGGTTCGGTTCGGTTATGACTATTATCGGTTATCGGTTTACAAATTTGATAAATCGATAATCGAACTGATAAGATATTGGTTATCGGGTATCGGTTAATCGGTTATCGATCATTATCGATTCGGTTATCGGTTTACCCAATAAGATAACTCTATCTAGAGTTAAGCAAAAAAGAAAAGGCAATTCACTAGAGTTAAGCAAAAAAGAGAAGAATTCACATATAGTATACTAAAGACTTACGCTAGGAGTAACTAGTAAGGTCTATGAAGAATGAAGATGAAGCAACTAAAAAGTGGGGTTGAGAAAGAATAGGAGAGAATGAAATGAAACCCTAGCATTTGTATATACTTAAGGGTAAATTCATAATATTATTAATTCTTATTGGGTTATTGTTTAACCCATTAACAAAATTGGCAAACCGAGGCCCGAACCGATAACTCAATAGTAAAATTTTTTTAAATCGTTACCGAATCGTTAACCCAATAATCCGATACCGATAACTCAATAAATAATTAACGGTTCGGGTTATCGGTTTACCCGATATATGCCTAACCCTAATATGACAAGCACAATAAGAGATCAAATACAACAAAAATACAAGTAAAACACATGAAGGAAAAATAATAACCATTCAATTCAACAAGCCTTTTGAACATAGAATGTACAACAAGAATCACAATCGAGGTACCAAACCTTATATTCATATTTCACAAGACACAATCACAATCTTTCTTATATCACCATGTCAGGCTTGTATTTAATTTTTTTTTTTGAAATAGCTACACTCGCTTTAGCCCCCTTATCTCACCGCGTGGATTCAAGTAATTCTCTTACTAGCAATACACGTATAAATCCCACCTTATCTCGCAACATATGCATTAATACCCACCCTTATACTGCCACATGTGCATCAATATCATAACACAATAATCAACTCGCACTACATGTGCTCATATTCCCAACATTGCCATAATCAATAATACCAATGTCACCACAATACATAGCCCACGACTCAACCACAATATATACAAGAATCTCATTAACAACAAATGAACGAGAAATAACTCAACAAGGAAAGGTATTTCAATAACCAATAATTTCAACCACAAATGTGTTAATAGATCTCAACAACTACAACTTCAAAAACTCAACAATGAAGGTATTTTCATGAAATGGCAACTTCAAATTCTAACGCATAGCATAAACTTAACAATGAAAAGGATAGCATGAAATAGAAAGTACGACTAAATTCATGAGAATAACTCAACATTGAAAAGAATAACATGTAATAACAACTACTAATAAATGCATATAAGAGTAACCTCGACATTGAAAACTAGAACATGTAATAACAACTTCAATTAAAGCATGTAACAACTTCAATTAAAGCATGTACGAATAAACTTCACAAGAATAAATAGAACAATTAATAACAACTTCAATGAAATGCTTATAAGTAACCTAAGAGTCTAAACCAATCAATTTTTACATATAAGCCCGTGTACACACTCATCACCTCATGTACACTGTAATTCTCAATGCATCCATGCTTGTAGCCATTGATCATTTTATTTTCTTTCTAGGTTAGTTTACATTTTCGCATTCAGACATAAATATTTAAAAAAAAAATCCTTTGTAAGTGTTTTCTTAGCATAACAAGTGATAATTCTCTTACACGCCTCATCACCTACTTATTGTTCTCTATGAGATTCGACCCCGACTCATAGTTAGGTATATTATATTGTATGCTACCGTGTCTATTTATTTTTTAGTAGTAGATTTGGACGTCAACAAAATTAGCGTCGTTGCCGGGGAGCAATTGGCGTATTTAGGTTGTTTGAGAAGTAAGTGTATGTACTTTGATCCAAATTTGTGAATATTGTGTAATTATTTTCTTATCTTCTTAATTGTTTTCTTGTTGATTTTCTTAGTTTTTGAAAAATGGCATCATGTAATGAAAATTGGTCGGATGGTAGTTATTCATACTTTGATGACCCTTGTCCTTATTGTGGAGGACCACACTCATGGCAAAATTATTTAAATTCTCCCGGGGGCAGATTGTGCGCATAATCTCACACCCATGAGTGGAGTATATGTGATAAGTGTGGTGGTAAAAATGACCATTGGGATAATTGTGATTATTTGTTCTTCCCTTCCCCGAACCCCTACTATGATGATTATACTTTTTATGACGACAAGTATAGGGACATGGAAGCGGAAGAAATTGAGCATGGTGAAAATGGAGAGTTCAAGCTCATGATGGAATGCCTGCTTGAAGGAGGAAACAAAGAGAAAGATACCTTGGAGGAACTTTTGAAAAATAGCCTCCAAAATGATTTGGCGCTTGAAAGGTTGAACTCACAAATGGGAGAAATGCTTGAAACTTTAGAGGCCCAAAAAGCCTCGGAACCGAATGATAGTCAAGAACCTTCCTTAGAAGTTGAAACCATTACATTTTACCACTTTGGAATTTTCTAACTATTTTATTATTTAAACATTATCTTTTATTATTTTAATCTTAGATTATGAGTTTAATTAGAATTTCTTCTTTGTTTTATTTATTTTTCATTATGAATAGCTATATTCTTACTAGGGTTGTGACTCAATTTCAGTGTGTAAACCTTATGAGTATTTATTTTAATACTTATTTATGATTGGGTGTTGATAATTTAGCTTAGTTTATGATTCAATTTTAGAATTAATGGTTGCATGCAACATTATTTCATGCATTTTTGACTTGGGCTCTACTTGAGAAAGAGGGACATAGTCTAGGATAACTTGGCTAACAAGGAATTAGGTTAATTGAAAGTTTGATTAGCTAATTAAAGGGTTCAAACTAGAGATAGTGAGAACCCAACTTGAGCTCATATCAACAATTTAGTTTGTTATCCATTTGGTCTTGAGAAAGCCAAATTGGGCAAAATCACTCTATGACCAAGAGGTATTGAGTAGTTAATGTAGAGTTAAGACCTATAATATACCCCAATCAATAAAACAAGTGTTAACGTATTTAACCCATTAGACGAACACCTAGATTAAGGTCACATCTCTAGGCTTCTTAACTATTTGAAAAATTACCAAAAATAATCATTCGCCTTTTAGTTTCTTCTCTTAGATTATAATTGTTAGAGAAAAAGTAGAATTAGAAATCAAAACTGTATGTTTGGAAGTGCAATTTAGTTGATCCATTTGCTTTCATCAAGTATATACCCGTAACACCTATTGTAGCTCCCTGTGGAAATCGGACCTGACTTTTGTTGGGTACTATTCTTCCAACGAGTGTTTTCACTCACTATTGAGTGTGGATTCGACATGGATCAATTTTTGACGCCGTTGTTGGGGATTTATAAGGATGTTAGCCATATATTTGGGTTTATTTTTGGAATATCTTCTTTTCCTTCCGTGTTACTAACTTGTGTGAGAAATTTTAGGTACAACCATGACGGTGAACAATGAGCTCGAAAATGTACCTTTGGGGGAATTATACGGCGAGGATGAGGAAGTTGAGGAGGTACATCTTGAGCCTCAAGCCAATCGATGAGGCCGTGTTCCTCGTGGCAATGTGCCGGCTCTACCCCCATCTCCACCATGAGCGGCTCCACACCGGGTATTACCTAATGAAGGATATGCTAGTGCAATAGTCCCTCCTAGTATTAGGATGGGCAACTTCCAAAACCAAGGTGATCCTCACTTTGCTTGAGCAATGAGGTTTCTTCACCGGTTCTCCAACTAAAAATTCTTATAAACATTTGAAGGGGTTTGTGGATAGTTGTTGGGGGAGTAAGCAAACTAATGCCTCCGAGGATGCATTGAGGCTAAGGCTTTTTCCCTTCTCTATACAGGGGAAAGCTTTAGATTGGTATGAACGATTACCAAACCATTCAATTCATACTTGGGATGTGTTGGCAGAAAAATTCATTGGTAAGTTTTTCTCTCCCGGACACATGGCTACACTTCAAGATGAGATTTTGGCATTCAAGCAAGAGCCGGATGAACTGCTACATGAGATATGGGAGCGCTATAGAACTATGGTCGAGGAATGTCCCAACAACGATATGACGGAAAACATGATTCAACAAACGTTCTATCGTAAGATTAACACAACCAACCAATGCGTAGTGAATCAACTAGCCTGTGGAAACTTCATGACTATGCCATATGCGGAGGTATGTGAGATTTTGGATGAGATGGCAGAAACGTCATTAGCTTGTCAATCCCCGGCCAATGTTCCACAAGGTGATTCAAATATGATCCACTGTCACAAAGAATTGCATGACCATAGGTAAGCCATTGCTGAATTGACCACTATAATAAATCAACTAGCAAAGACTCAACTTAGTCAAGTGCAAGCTCCTAAGCAAGTCCATGCTATGGAAGGAGTGAACATGATGGCGAACAAAAGGAGGACCAAAGGTCCACAAGTACAAAATCGAGTGGAGAACTATGTGCAAGAAGATAGTGGTTTTGAGCAAGATGATTCCTACAGTGAACAAGAAGAGGAAGTGCAATATGTGAATAATTTTCAAGGGCAAAGAAATAACTTCCAAGGACCAAGTCAACAACAATGGCGACCACAAAAGAATCAAGGCGATTGGAATTACAACAATCAAGAAAATTGGAGTAGAGGCAACAATCAAGGATTAATAATCAAGGAAATTGGAGTGGAAATGATCAAGGAAATTGGGGAGGTAACAATCAAGGTGGGTGGAGCAATAATTAAGGCAACTGGGGGTCAGGTTTTCAAAGGCCCCCAATGTACTAACAACCGAGCAACCTACCTCCTTATTCTTCCCATGGTTCAGGTTCTTCAAACAATAAGATGGGGCATATTGAAAATATGTTAAAGCAAATGATGGAAAAGAATGCCGATTCGGGTTCCCAACTTGACTCACACAACACATCAATCCGCAACTTAGAAGTTCAAATGGGGAAAATCTCTCAAGCACTAAATTCTCGTGGGCACTACCAAATGACACGGTAGTAAACCCAAAGGGTGGTAACAACACGGGGCATGCCATGGTGGTTACCACAAGAAGTATAAGAGGCTAGAATGCACCAACCTCAAGTCAAAGGAAACTTGTTGACGATGATAAAGTGGTGCAAGAAGATATCTTAAACAATGTGGTGCAATCTAGTGATGAAGTTCGGATTGATATTGATGATAGTGTGGAAGAGACTCAAGAGGAGGTGAACCTATCTAGAGAACATATTATTGACATACCAGAGCCGATAGTGCAAAAGTCTAAGGCACCATTGCCTAAGCCTCTACCTCCATACCCTAAAAGACTTGCCAATAAAAATGGTGAGAATCAACTCAAGAAGTTCATTTGAATGATGAAGAGTCTCTCAATCAATGTGCCTTTAGCTGAAGCTTTGGAACAAATGCCTGGTTATGCAAAGTTTATGAAGGATCTAGTGACAAAAAATCGGTCAATGAATTTTGAAATCATCAAAGTCACTCATCAAGTGAGTGAAATTGTGCATTCAATGGCTCAAAGTTGGAGGATCCCGGTGCTTTCACGATTCCTTGTAGAATTAGAAGTGTCGAGTTTTCTAAAGCTCTTTGTGATCGTGGGGAAAGTATCAATTTCATGCCCTATTTGGTTTTCAAGACTGGGAATGGCGCGATCAAGACCCACCTCTATGAGACTGCAAATGGCCGATCGTACTATGAAGAGGACTTTGGGTGTGATTCAAGATGTTTTGGTTTGTGTTGATAAATTCATTCTCCTGGCGGATTTTGTCATTATAGATTGTGAGGTTGATTATGAAGTACCGATTATTCTTGGAAGACCTTTCCTTGCTACGGGTAAGGCTATTTATGATGTTAAAGTCGGAGAACTCACTATTGGGTTGGTGATGAAAAAGTGGTATTCTATGTGTGTAAGTCCATGCGGCAACGAAATATCAATGAGGTGTGTTCTTTTGTGGACTTGGTGACCAATGTTCTAGTTTATGAAACAAGTGCTACAATCAATGTTGGTGATATGTTGGTGGCCGTCTTGCTCAACTTTGATGATGATGAGATGGATAGCGTCATAGAATGTGTAAATGTTTTGCAAGGAATGGGGTTGTAAAACTATGCGCCCCGGAAATTGTCCTTGGATAATGAAAATAGGACAACTCCTCCTATAAAGACTTCTATTGAAGAGCCTCCTACCTTGGAGTTAAAGCCATTGCCTCCACATCTTCGATGTGAATTTCTTAGTCCTTGTTCTACTTTACCGGTTATTCTTTCCTCTTGTTTGACTAACGTGTAGGTAGATTCCACATTGGCGAAGATATAAAAGAGGAAGAAGGCTATTGGGTGCACCTTGGCGGATATTCTGGGGATAAGCCCCGCCTTTTCAAGCAAACAATCAAATTGGAGGATGGTGCTAAACCATCTATTTAACATCAAAGGAGACTCAATAAGGCTATGCAGGAAGTTGTCAAGAAGGATATTATCAAGTGGTTGGATGTCGGGGTTGTCTACCCCATCTCCGATAGTTCATGGATTTCTCCGGTTCAATGTGTTCCAAAGAAGGGGAAATGACGGTGGTCACCAATGACAAGACTGATCTAATTCCTACAAGAATGGTAACCGGTTGGAGGGTGTGTATCGATTATCACAAGCTCAACAAAGTCACAAGAAAGGATCACTTTCCACTTCCTTTCTTAGATCAAATACACGATAGATTTGCCGACCATGCTTTCTATTGCTTTATTGATGGGTATTTGGGTTACAACCAAATTTTCATTGCTCTGGAAGATCAAGAGAAAACAACCTTTACATGTCCCTATGGTACTTTTGCTTTCAAGAGGATGTCATTTGGTTTGTGCAATGCACCGGCGACTTTCCAAATATGTAAGATGTCTATTTTCATGGATGGTAGAGGACTACCTTGAAGTTTTCATGGATGACTTCTCGGTGGTTAGAGATTATTTTGATGATTGTCTTGCAAATTTGGACAAAATGTTGGATAGATGCGGAGAAATCAATTTGGAGCTCAATTTGAAGAAATGCCATTTCACGGTCGAGGAAGGCATTGTCCTTGGCCATAAAATCTCAAGGAATGGAATTGAAGTTGACAACGCAAAGATTGAGGTAATTTCTAATCTTCCACGTCCAATTTTAGTGAAGGGTGTGCGGAGTTTCTTAGGCCACGCGAGTTTTTACCGGCGCTTTATCAAAGATTTCTCTAAGGTGGTGAACCCGTTGTGCAAGCTTCTTGAGAAAGATGCTAAGTTTAACTTCAATGATGATTGGACGAGGGATATTGAATTGTTGAAGCTCAAGTTAACAACTACCCCATCATCACTGCTCCAAATTGGAGTGCTCCTTTTGAACACATGTGTGATGCAAGTGACGTAGTGGTTGGGGCTTGTTACGCCCCGCAATATTACGCCGATATTACGTCATGCAGTATTACATTATAATGATGGTACGCCTTGAAGTATTATATTATGATGATGGTACGCCTTGTAGTATTACATTACGATGATGTTACACCTTGCAGTATTACATTACGATGATGTTACGCCTCGCAATATTAAATTACAACGATGTTGCACCCTATAGTATTGTGCTTGAATTTGTCGTAAGGTAATTGACATCAGTCCAAGGAAAAGATTATTTGGAGATTATAAGGATTATGCTATTTTAAACAAGTGATGAGTAAATTTGTTAAGGTGAGAGGGGAAGCAAGTCAAAGAAAATGAATTTTCGTCAAAGTTTGGCATGTTGGGATAAAATATGATCCAAGCTATAATACCCAATACTTATGGACTAGTACCATGCAAGGTACCATATGACCACGGTAGTAGGATGTATAAAGCATATTAAAATAAGTAGAATTTTAAGTAATTTAAAATAATTTTTAATTAGGCGGATAATTGATTAATTATAGGGTATCGGAATATTACCTAATCAACTAATTAGCGGATAAAAATCAATAATTTCCACCCAAAATGTGGCAGCATATGCCATAGGAAATTATGACTCTTTCAGTGAAATGAAAGTATATTCTTGTTGATGAACACCTTTGTGATTACATTAATGGTTGGTAAGGACTATTATGAACACATGACTGTTTGGTTACTATTAAATGACATTCTTGATGGTGTGATGCCATGTGATGGAATTGTGGGTTGTTGTTGTTACCATGAATTACAATATCTGGTGGAATGTAAATTGTACAGTGGAAATTATTAAAGGTAAAGTCAATGGATAGTTAACTCATGCTAGGTGTCTATCTGTCATCCTTATTATGTATGTTTGGGAGTTGATATTATTTCCGAGAATGTGTCATGACAGAGCTTGTAAGTTGAGGAGGTCATCTGGAAGGCTGAATGTGTCGTGGAAGAAAAATATTTTTGCTTGATTGAATATCAATTAGTTTTGACTTGAAAGGTACTATATAGGTATTTTGAGCTAAAACTATGCAGTCCATGTTCTAGTATCCATAGGATAATGTAGTGCTTGTAATACTGAGATTAGTATTGTTGAGATATACATTGTGGTGCTCTGTCTAGTTGTGGATGTGTTGTTAAGACGATTTTGGTGATTCTCTTGTAGGTGGATAGACCTAGTTACAAAGGAAACTCTGGCGAAATTTTCAAAAATTTATGGAGTTAGCCAAATTCGGGACTATTGATATATTTCATGATGTGAACAGAGGTGGCATATCTAATGAATACTACATGGCTTAGTCACTTGGATTAGGTGGCATATACTTAGAATCTATTATATTTCCAAGACTAAAATATCAAAAACAATTCTACAATCAGAATATAGAGAGTGAGACGTTAGAAATTTTCCTAGACTTTCAACAAAATTTCATTTTCAAATATTTCCAATCAAGAGTGAGACGTTAGAAATTCTCCTAGACTTTCAACCAATTTCATTTTCAAACATTTCAATCCAAGTGAGACATTAACAATATTCTTCTTGCAAACAATCCCTACAAAAGAAAATCCAATGAGAATTATTAGAGTCTTAGAAACGTATTGCGATTCCAATGGAGTATGTTGCAATATTTTTCAAGAATATCATACAGATTTTTTTTCTTACTCCAGGTATGTTAAGGCAATCCCTTCTTTCTTTTGGCATGATCCATACGACACAGACGAAACGTGCAAATGCACAATTTCCATACATGCTCTATTCATAGAAATATTAGAGATGCTTATGTTCTTGATTCCCCATGTGTCATATTATTTTATCATCTGTTCATGGGTCTCAGAAAAATATGTAAGTTGAAAAAAGAAGAAGTTTACTTCATGATACTACTCAAGGCATAATGGTCTTATGACATTCTGAAAGATTTTATTGACTTACTTCTCATGCATTGCATTTATTTACATTGATCCATGACCATATGGCATTATATATGCGTATATATGTATATTATATGTATATGGGATATGGAAAAAGGTTACGGCGTTATGTACGCACCACAACCTGATCAGCTGGTATACGTTGATGATTTGCCCACAGTGGCCGAGATGATATGATGGGATGCCCTCAGAGATTTGATGATGTTATGAACACATATACCCATTCATGGTATGACATTTATACGCATATGCATGACATTATAAAAATAAAATGATTCACAAAGCTATGCAAACGTACATGTTGAGTCTTTTACTCCATGTTTCTCTCATGTCTATTATTTACTGATTTTGCATTCCTTACATACTCGTTAAATTATTTGTACTGACGTCCATTTTGTCTGGGGACACTGTGTTTTATGCTCGCAGGTCCTGATAGACAGGTCGAGAGTCCTCAAAGTAGGCTATCAGCTCAGCGGAAGGTGTTGGTGCACTCCATTTGCTCCGTAGTTGCTTCTTTAGTTTGTATGATTAGTATATGTATTGATTGGTATGGTGGGACCCTGTCCCGACCTTTATGATATTATGTATTCTTAGAGGCTTGTAGACATATGTCATATATACGGATACTTGTATGGCCTTATCGGCCTATGTTTCGAGTATATACAAAATCATGCCGGCCTTATAGGACCGTACTTCATATGTATAAGTTTGTATTCCCTCATACTTTACTCTGGTTCATTTACTTATGATAGAATGATATGAAATATATGTTATGTTGGTACTTAGTCGAGTAAGGTACCGGGTGTCCGTTGCACCCCATCGGTTTGGATCGTGACAAAAGTGGTATCAGAGCAGTTCTGTCCTAGGGAGTCTACAAGTCATGTCTAGTAGAGTCTTGTTTATGGGTGTGTCATGCACCACACTTACAAGCAGGAGGCAACAGGGCATTTAGGAATGTCACTCTTTCTTCTTACTCTAGATTGTGTGGTAGAACTAAGTTGTAAGAACTAAATTTTCTAAACTCTATCTTATTCGTAATACGACGATACCTACATTTATAAAGATGGTTGGTAAGGGATTGAATGTGGCTGCGAAAGATTGGAGTCAAAAGAACTCGGTGAGCTTCTGGAAAAGGAGCCTTAAGGCAAGAGTATGTATCCACCTTTATAGTGAAAGACAATACAAGATTCAACAAGTAAAGGAAGCAAGGTGAAAGAGGGTACGAGGTACGCGCTAATGAAAATTATCCTTATTTACTATTTAGGAAGAGAGATATAAGTATTTTAAGTTACCTTAAACAGTAATAGATGTATATACAGTTGGCCACACCGATCTAAGTTATGCTCTAGGAGAGCTAACAAATATGGTTTAAGAGAAGGACATAATCACGATCCGACTGGGGTTAGATTGATCCAAAATGGTGGATGAATTATTTGCGTTAGTTGACATTGCCGAAGGATATTGCAAATGTTCTAATAAATCTCCCGGTGACACCCAGATGGTGCACTCTAAAATAGTATAACTAGATATGAGTACTACGAAGATAAGCACTAAAAGTCTGGAAGGGATAAATATTACCTTAGTGTGACTCTCGTCTCTAGTAGGGCGAGGATGTTGAGAAACTCGAAGAGCCGATTAATGAAGCAAGGGGAGCTAAAAGCAAAAGAATGCCTTGTTGAAGTTTTCACGAGAAAGGGATAGACAGAAATATTAGTAGAGTAATGAAAGAGATAAGGAAAAATTATGAGTAAGATGTGATACAGGAATGACAATGATGAAAAAATAAAATGAAATGACAATATTACATAGTCGATGATCGAGGAAAGGAAAAAAATAAGGGGTGCCAGGCCTGGAGATAACAAAAGAGTATTGGCCATACAGTCACATCCTCATTTTGAGAAATAAGTTCGTGACTCTAGTGTGATTAACAGAAGGGAAAGTTAGATCCTAGAGTAATAGAAATCAGGATGGACTGGTGAACAGGATAACCTAAACATGAATTAGGAATTGAGTGATTTGACAATAGTCAGCATAATGAGAATTTCAGATTGCGTTCCGGCATAATAGAATGGACAACAGAATGAGATCCATGAGAAATTTAGAGAGTGGTCATTCAGGAAGACGCATCCCTAAAGCAAGTAATGGGAGCAAAGTTAAGCTTAAGGGAATGTATGTGCCAGTTACATTAAGTGTTACCATCGCGAGTAAGAAATTTTGTTATCCTTGGTATAGAAGGATTATCGCAAGGCGAGTAAGGGTCATCGATGATGTGAAAGGACCCCGAAGATGAAGAGGTAAAACATGAATGAGATGTGACATTAAGTCAGAATTAAGTGGATCTAGTAAATATGGAATGATAAAGGAATAATGTAATAAAAATGAGAAAGGCATGAGATTGCACTTATTCAAATGTTACAGATATGCTATGATTCCAGAACATTATGTAAGTACAACGTCAATAAAAGGAATTAAGTGTTCCTGTCCGGGATGTTAGTGATAGATAAGGAGCCAGTACGTGAGGGAAGTTAAGACAAATGAAATAACCCAAGAAAGATTAATCGAAATATGGATATGAGAATGGGTCAACGAGTAGTTAGTAGTTGATTCAAGAAGAGCCTAGTCATGACTAGTCAAGATGTTACAAACAAAACAATAGATCATGCAAGATAAATTTAGTGAACCCCAAGATGGAGAATTCATCCCCGCAGTAATGTTATTATAATAATTGAGATATATTCAAATAGGACTCGGGTTAGTTAAAGGTACCATATGAGTGTTACGGGGATAAAAGAAAGTGACACTAGGAAGACAGTCAAAATATCAGTTCAGGATCAACCCTACATGCACAAGGGCATGGAGGTAAGCAACTACGGATGATTATAGGCAAGGAAGGACATCAGAAGGTGCATAATAAGCTCACAGCTTTACAAGAGTCGAAGGTTCTCCCTAAGTACTACAACAAAAGACTAGCTGAGGAAATAAGGAGAAAGACTGCAACCTAAGCACAATAACCTAAAGAGGAAATGGTCGTGTAATAAAAGTCTCACAACAATGTTGTAAGCACTCCAAAGGATAGTGGCACCTACCGTGTCTAATGAACGAGAAGTAAAATTAAAAGTAATATTCGAGATCATATGAGTTACACAAAACCTCCGACATGCGTGGGAACTAAGATAAGATATGTATGCACGCAACAAGGGGGCAGAAAAACCAGGAAAAGTAATAGCTTACGTTAAGGAAAGCTAAGAAAGAACGAAAGGAATTATTCGATCAATGATCCCAAATTACTTACGTTACAAACGTACTTAAGAGTTTGGATAAGCCATGCAACATATATGTTGACAATCATACAGTCGTAGAAGACTCCGATATAAATTAAAAGAAAGAATTGAGTTCAAGTCATAGACAAACGATTGAATTGTTAGAAGATTATATTCTAAACATTCCATAGCATCCATTAAAGGGCTAAAGTAATACCATGAGCCGCAGATCGAAAGATGGCTTAAGCCTACATAAAGCTTGATCAGAAGGAAGAGGAAATTAAAGAGTTATATCAACAAAGTAAATGAGGAGTCTAATTATTAGACCCAGAAAGTTATAAAAAAATTATAATTGAGAATATTGCAGAATTAATCTTAATATCAAAGGTACAAGAGAGATAGTACAACAACTATATTTGATAATGGCTCTAAGATAAAGCTAATTAGAAGAAGCACCGACCTTATAAGAAGTCGTTATGAAGTTCGCACTAGATTGTGTATGCCCGAGAGGTGCAAGTATTATAATAGAGCTTCAAGTTGTGAACTTGAATTATACCTATATGAAAGGGAGGTCATGAAAGAGATAAAAGATACGATGCAAGATTTTAAGGTAAGAAAGGTAAAGGTGAACAACGTACGAGATACTCAAATGCGGAAGGTTGTGAATAGTCCATACTGCAGATAAAAGGCTAAGAAGCGCGGGGATTCAGTATCCAGGAATGATAGCAGCATCGCCAGTGGCATACCTTCCAGCCTATGGCTTCTAAGTATCGAAATGTCTAATTAGAGAGTAAAGGAAGAGTTAGAGACGATGCGATGTCTCGCTTGATGTTCCAGAAAAGCATAAGGGAATCGCTCACAAGCTAATGTATGATACAACGACAAGGTATAGAAAGACAAGACTAAGGATAAGAAGAAAGCAAGTGAAAATGTGAAAAAAATGGATAATTCCTCGAGATTAAGCCCGTGAAAATAAGGGAGATGATGGTTCCTCTATGTTATATAAAGCTCAATATAGCCTGAATGAAATCAAAGAAGTCTAAGACTAGTAGCATTTGTGAGGGTGTAATTGTGATAAATAAAGGATGACCTTTGGGCCTTCGCTTGAGTAATGATTTGAAGGGAAAAAAGGGGGGGAAGAGGATTTCATGAATTGTAAGGGACTAAAATACCCTTATAAGTTGAGTCACATTGAGATGCTAAAAAGTACGGTTATGTAAGTATAGTATCACCCCTAGGAGGATCAATCTAATTACTCCAGATGTCCCTGGTGAGATACGAGCCCTAGCGACGGTGTTACATAAAAGATCAAGTTATCAATGGTAGATGATGAATCAATATTAAGGTGAATCACAATAGATGGATAAAAGTTCAACAGTATGAGATGAGATAAGACCATCAGTCTTAAGGATAAGCAACAAGAGTAACCTGTAGTTGGTTGCAGACCTCAGTAATGATAAACTGAAGTTAGAATTATGGTATAGTACGACCTACGTAGATGCAGTAAATTCATACGAATGGATAACCAGGTCTATGAAATAAGATATAGCCATATTCGCAAGTTCTACAAAGTACCGAGCAAGGAACTTCAGTACACCTATAGATGCCCAAGGAGGTATCCTATTAAGCATTGTAAATATTTACAAAGTAAGGCCTAGAGATTGACTAAAAGTTGGAAGAAAAATGAGAGAAGAGTCACATAGGCAAAATTACAAGGTCAGTATCGTAGAGGCTGCAAGATAGGAGGTAGTAATAGTTACGAAATTGAAAGCAATTCGATCACAAGTCAAGGCGTAAGAAAGAGGCCTAAAGGGGGGAATGCCCTGACCTTTAGATTTATTCAAAGAACATTTGCCAAAATGGAAAGGAGAATATTAAAGTATTCGCAAGACTATGGATTATGAGAATGATACGTGCATCAGCCAATATTCGAGGACGAATGTTCCAAAGGGGAAATTAATATTACGCCCCGCGATATTACGTCCTGCAGCATTACATTACAATGATGGTACGCCTTGCAGTATTACATTACGATGATGGTACGCCTTGCAGTATTATATTATGATGATGTTACACCTTGCAGTATTACATTACAATGATGTTACGCCTCGCAGTATTAAATTACGACGATATTGCACCCTGTAGTATTGTACTTGAATTTGTCGTATGGTAATTGACATCAGTCCAAGGAAAAGATTATTTGGAGATTATAAGGATTATGCTATTTCAAACAAGTGATGAGTAAATTCGTAAAGGTGAGAAGTGAAACAAGTCAAAGAAAATAATTTTTCGTCCAAGTTTGGCATGTTGGGATAAAATACGACCTGAGCTATAATACCCAACACTTATGGACTAGTACCATGCAAGGTACCATAGGACCACAGTAGTAGGATGTATAAAGTATATTAAAAAAGTAGAATTTTAAGTAATTTAAGATAATTTTAATTAGGCGGGTAATTAATTAATTACAGAATATCGAGATATTACCTAATTAACTAATTAGCGGATAAAAATCAATAATTTCCACCCAAAACGTGGCAGCATATGCCATACGAAATTATGACTCTTTCAGTTGAATGAAAGAGACGGCATATCTAGTGGGTACTACAAGGCTTAGTCACTTGGATTAGGTGGCATATACTTAGAATCTATTACATTTCCAAGACTAAAATATCAAAAAAAATTCTATAATCAGAATGTAGCGAGTGAGACGTTAGAAAATTTCCTATACTTTCAACAAAATTTCATTTTCAAACATTTCCAATCAAGAGTGAGACGTTAGAAATTCTCCTAGCCTTTCAACCAATTTCATTTTCAAACATTTCAATCCAAGTGAGACATTAGTATTATTCTTCTTGCAAACAATCCCTACAAAAGAAAATCCAACGAGAATTAGTAGAGTTTTAGCAATGTACAAATTTTGCGATTCTAAAGAAATACGGTGCAATCTTTTTTAAGAATATCATACGGATTTTCTTTTTCTACTTCAGGTATGTTAAGGGTATTCCTTCTTTCTTTTGGCATGATCCATACGATATAGACGAAATGTGCAAATGCACAATTTTTATATATCACTCTATTCATAGAAATATTAGAGATGCTTATGTTCTTGATTCCCCATGTTTCATATTATTCTATAATCTGTTCATTGGTCTCAGAAAAATACGTAAGTTGAAAAAAAAAGTTTACTTTTTGATACTACTCGAGGCATAATGGTCTTATCATATTCTGAAAGATTTTATTGACGTACTTCTTATGCATTGCATTCATTTACATTGACCCATGACCAGATGACGTTATATAGGCGTATGTATGTATATTTTATATATATATATATATATGGGGGATATGGGAAAAGGTTACGACATTATATACGCACCACCACCTGATCAGGTGGTATACGTTGATGATTTGCCCACAATGGCCGAGATGATATGATGGGATGCCCTCAGAAGCTTGATGATGTTATGAACACATATATCCATACATGGTATGATATTTATACGCATATGCATGACATTATAAAAATAAAATGATTAACAAAGCTATGCAAACGTACATGTCGAGTCTTTTACTCCATGTTTCTCTCATGTCTATTATTTACTAATTTTTATTCCCTACATACTCGGTACATTATTTGTACTGACGTCACTTTTGCCTAGGGACGCTGCGTTTCATACCCGCAGGTCCTAATAGACAGGTCGAGAGTCCTCCAAGTAGGCTATCAGCTTAGCAGAAGGTGTTGGTGCGCTCCATTTGCTCTGGAGTTGCTTCTTTAGTCAGTACGATTAGTACATGTATTGATTGATATGGCGGGACCATGTCCCGACCTTTATGATATTATGTATTCTTAGAGGCTTGTAGACAGTGTCATGTATATGGGAACTTGTATGGCCTTATCAGCCAATGTTTCTAGTATATACAGAATCATGCCGGCCTTATAGGCCCGTACTTCATATGTGTAAGTTTTTATTCCCTCATACTTTACTTTGATTCATTTACCTATGATAGAATGATATGAAAGATATATTATGTTGGTACTCGGTTGAGTAAGGTACCGGATGCCCGTCGCACCCTATCAGTTTGGATCATGACAAGGCTATTTTGGAAAAACACATCAACAAGATTTTCCATCTGGTCTACTATGCTAGTAAGATCATGAATAGTGCCCAAGTCAACTATACCATTATGGAGAAAGAGATCCTTGCTATTGTGTTTGTAATTGAGAAGTTTTGCCCGTATTTGATGGGTGTAAAAGTAATTGTCCACACGGATCATGCGTCGCTTTGGTATGTTATGAGCAGAAAGGACTCCGAAAGCTTGGTTGATGATATGTGCTCTTGTTGCAAGAATTTTATATTGACATCCAAGATAGAAAAGGCAGCAAAAACTAAGTAGCGGACCACTTGTCTCATTTGGAGGAGGAGGGGAGGCTGCATGATGGCCTTGAAATCAGTGACTCCTCCCCCTATGAGCAACTCTTGGCAATTTCAATGAAAGAGGTGCCATGGTTCGCAGATTTAGCAAATTTTCTTGTGTGTGAAATCATTTCGGATGAGTTCTCTTCAAACCAAACGAAGAAGCTCAAACGGGACCGTCAAGATTATTATTGGGATGAATTATACCTTTTTCCGATTTGTACGGATGTGGTGATTAGAAGATATATACTGGAATAAAAGCAAGGTGAAATTCTTGGGGCTTGTTATTCTTCGCCATATTATGGTCATCATCGTGGAGCGAGAAAAACAACCAAAGTGCTTAGTTGTGGTTTCTATTGGCTTACTCTTTACAAGGATGCAAGTAAATTAGTAAAAAGATGTGATGAATGTCAACGGATGGGTGGGATCTCAAAGAAAAATAAACTGCCTCTCACAACCCTTTTGGAGATTGATATTTTTGATGTGTGGGGTATTGACTTCATGGGCCCTTTTGTGAGTTCTTTTGGAAAAACCTACGTCTTGGTCACGGTGGATTATGTGTCCTAATGGATTGAGACCATTGCTTTACCCAACAATGAGGAGAGAAGTGTGGTAGCTTTCTTGAAGAAGAATATTTTCACAAGCTTTTGTGCTCTGCGTGCAATTATAAGCGATAGGGGATCACATTTTTGCAACAAGAATTTTGACACTTTACTTGGAAATTATGGTGTTACTCACAAAGTTACGACTCCCTATCACCCACAAGCTAGTGGGCAAGTAAAAGTCTCTAACCGGGAGATAAAAGAGTATCATGTCCAAAACGGTGAATGCTAATCAGACGAATTGGTCCAAGAAGCTTGATGATGCATTATAGGCTTATCGAACGACTTACAAAACACCTATAGGAATGTCGCCATACCGGTTGATGTTCGGAAAAAACTTGTCATATTTCAGTGGAACTATAACACAAAGCAATGTGGGCTCTAAACTTGATTGGCGTGTAGCCGCTAACTTGAGGGTTACACATTTTAATGAATTGGATGAGTTCCGGTACCATGCTTATGCAAGTTCGTCCTTCTAAAAAGAAAACATGAAATATCTTCATGACAAATACATTTGAAACAAAGAGTTCAAGGTGGGCAATCTTTTATTATTGTACAACCCAAGGTTGAGGATGTTTCCCGGGAAGCTAAAATCCAAGTGGAGTAGTCCTTTTGAAATTGTGGGTGTAACACCTTTTGGTGCATTAGACTTGAAGAACAAAAACAATGATGTATTTCGAGTCAATGGTAACCGAGTGAAGCACTACTTGGAAAAGGTTGGATATAGCCATGTGGTGGCGGTCATTCATTTCACTTGAGGGTATTTTGCATCGTGTTGCGATGTTAAATTAGACACTTCTTGGGAGGCAACCCATGTTTCTTTTCCCTTTTCTTTTGTAGTTAGGTGTTGAAGTGTGCTACAGGGATAAGTGTGACTAACAAGAATTGTTGACGAAAATATGACTAAGTGTTCAAGAGAGTGCGGACCACACTTTATTTGTGGGGACTGCACATTTTATGTGTCATATCAGACGAGCATTGTGGCCGCACATTTCTCTAGCGAATAGCAAAATTGAAACATAAAAAATACTAACTCTCTAAAGTTTAGGCTTGTCAGTGTGGAGGTCGATCTGCGTCAGTACGTAAAATTTACGTTTGCACCTGAAAATGTGTGGACCGCAGATTGGTTGCTAAGAATGATCACCCAGGTGGTAGGGTGTGGACCACACATGAAAATGTGCGACCGCACTCGTCTCTGATCCTTCTCATTTTGAATAGTATAAATAGAACAGTAGGGCTCATTTCACCCTTTTCCCGCTTTGGAAAAACCATTGTTGCCCTGCTAAGTTTTCTTGGAGATTTCAACTGCCCACACACATAGCCGCCTAGATTAATCACTCAGTGTATTCACTCTATCTGGTATGCTTCAATTTCATGTTAGTTTAATTTGTAGATTTTTTAGTTCTTTTTAGGCCATCTGTTATTAGAGTTCCATTGTGTGTCCATGTGAGGTATATGTGAGCTGGAGTAAACTTGATACATGCTCTACTAGAATTGGGTTAGTGAAATTTCATGTTTTTACAATGTTACCATGCCTATTTGTGCAAGAAATTGAAAAATCTTAAGAATAAAAGTTGTTTGCTCCTAATTGTTTGAATTCAGCGGCCGCACTTGAATTGTGTTGTTCGCGGATTCTGATTCTTTGAAGCTTAAGTGAGGTAGGAATCTGCGACGGCAAGCCAAATTGTGCGGACTGCAGATTTCCTCTTGCGGCCACAGATTGACCATTTATCTATCATAAGAGAGTTCATACTCTTGGGACTCAGAAATGCGGCCGCAATACCAAATGTGTGGACCGCACTTTCTTTATGCGATTGCATAACAGATATGTGCGGACTACGAGTTCTCATCTATGATCGCAGTTCAAATTATGGGGACCGCAGGTCCCTTCTCCTCCAGGCATGAATCAAGTTCATAACTCTACTGTGTCCAATTATTTCTCCCTTGCCTACACGTCTCCTGTATGTGTTTGAACAATGAATTGCAACTAACAATATCCTCTACTTGATATAGACAATGGTTCGATCAAGAGGTCGAGTGAAACTTCAAAGGATAGAGGTTAATCTTTTTGGGGCCGAGGGAAAAGTGTCTTTCCCCTTGGCCAGCCCAAGACAATAAGAAAGAAAACAATAGCTGGCAAAGGGAGAGGTGCATACCTCTCCGAGTCTAGCTCCTATGTCCCGTCTAGGGAGGTATCAGAGGGTAACTTAGCCTCTGCTCAGGAGGAGCAGAAGGCCACACAGTCGAGGCCGTAGGGTAGATACCAGCTCAGGGACAAAGCCATCTTCATCTCACAGCACCTTCGAGGGGTCACAAAGAGCTAGCCAGGTTTCTGAGCCATCAGCTACACCAGTCCCTGAGGCACCAGTGATATATGAAATCCTCGATGATGGTAAAGGGGTAGATGCTAGATATATAAGTCTTGAGAGATGAAGAAAGAGGTTAGGGAGGATTGTTTTGTCAGCTTGGCCGCCTTCACCAGTTTTCGTATGTGGTGGCCAGTGAGGTCGCTAACTCTTGCGTGATAGTTTCTATTGAAGGATTTGGATAAATATAACCCAACTATATTGAGATAGTTCAGGGCATGAAAGGGGTGGATGTGGTTCACCAAGAGAGTAGAGAATGCCAAAGAATACCTCGTTCGTGAATTCTATGCTAACGTGTCTCATATAAAGAAAGGGACGAAGGTGACCAAAGTACACAACCTTAAGGTAAGGTTTGATCAGCATACGCTAAACACGTACCTAGGCTTCGAGGATGTTGAGCCGAAGGAGTATTTGGAGATGTGTGCAATGAAGGAGGAAGTGCATCCTTGGCTGCCTAAGATTCTAGCACCAACGATTCCCATTCAGTGGAATACTTTTGAGTTTTGAGGCAAAGGGGTGGCAGACCTTTGTATGTAGTTTATTGGATCCATGCCAGAATGAGATTCACCTTCCTATTCCTCGGGTAGTTCTTGTGGCTTGCATTATGGTCAGGTATCCAATCAATGTGGGTATTGTGATGTTGTCCAACATTTCGTTGATAGCACGACAGATAGCTCGGCCTACCCTTATCACAATACTATTACAGAGTATCTCACTAATACAAAGGTAGAGCCAGGGGGTTTTGACACCAAGGTGAAGGTGAAGAATCCCTTCGATTAGTATTCACTAATGGACACGAGAAACCCAAAGAAGAAAGTCCAGCCTTCTACCACCATAGGCCAGTCTGATGAGCCAACAATGGTAGCTTCTAAGGTAATTGATCTTCCATCTACCGATGCTGAGTCTTCTACCAGTGCCACTGCTATTCCTCCACCATCATCGTCAGCTCTTACCATAACCTTAGAGTTGGTCTAGATCTAGTGAACATAGTTCCCCTATCTACTATGCGAGTCTCAACAAATGGATGCAAACAACTACTTCTAAGCTATCTGACTTATCTAGTACTGTTGCAGCGCAATCTACTTATCAGGCATCACACGCTCCTTCTGACATTTATAAGATGCTTAAAAAGATTCTGGAGAACCAAAAGACTATCATGGACACCTTAGCACATCACATGTCAGTTATTGAGAAGCTGGGAAAGGAAGTGAAGAAGATGAGGAAGTCCCAAATCAGAAAGAAATGAGTGGACAAGCTTCGGAAGGAGATGACCAGAATTGTTACATTCGGAGACCTTCCTTTTGATATGTTGCTTGACCTGCACTAGTTTCCACAGATCCTTCAACACCATCTGTACCGGTAGCACCAGCTGGCCAGTCTGACGAGCTGGACCTTGTTGCTGACACTGCTGAGGTAGTGCGTGAGATGTTCGCCAATCCAGCCATGCCTAGATTTTATGATGATGAGATTCAGTTAGCTGATCCTGAGGGAAATGAAATTTTTGGGGACACTGAGATGTCCAAGGATCCTTAGGGAGTTTTCTTCACCCTCTCCTCTTTTACTCTTATTTTGCTAAGCATTGAGGACAATGCTTACTTTTATTTCGGGGGG
>MU763221.1:45633-69907 GCA_026770625.1 Nicotiana glauca | reverse complement strand
GGGGGAGGGGGAGGGGGAGGGGGAGGGGGAGGAGTTTATTTGATATATTGGTATACTTTGATACATTTGGTCTGTAATAATTTGATGATAATCTTTCTTTTCTTGTTTGTATTTATCTATCCTCTCTCTCTCTCTCTCTCTCTCTCGCTCTTATTATGTATATTTATTCTATCTTTAGTAGTTTTTGCTTATTAGCTTCTTTATTTTTGTTTTTGCTTATTAGCTTCTTTATTTTTGTTTTTTCTTATTAGCTTCTTTATCTTTACCATATTTGTTCTTGTTTTGTTAAGTAGCTTCTTCTTATGCTTTAGTAGATAATAAGCCTTTGGTTCTCTTAGCACCACGGTTCTTTCCAAAGGTAGTTGTTGTGTGAACCTGGTGACTCGTCCTAACGATGGATGGCATGAAAAACTTTTTACGGGAATGATTCCATTTTTATGTTTAGGTAATAATAGTAGTACTAATGGATAAAAACACATAATCAAGTAATTGTCGAAGAGTTAATCATGCTTCATTTGGTACCAACACACTTAACTACATGCTTATGGTTAGAGACAAGGTTTTTGAAAGAAATAGTTGTAGTTAGTGACTTTGTGACTCTTGAGTTTACTTGGGTAATCAACGAGTAGTTTAATTGGACTATAGTGATCTTTAAGCTTGAATGTAGTCTTTGTAGGCTCTCGATTCTATCCTTTTTTACAATCTAGTTGTGTAAGGGGTGAGATGAATTGTTGCTAGTCCAAGTATCCGTGCAAAAAGTCTGAAACTTGCCCTAAATGTGTTTCAAGGGAAAATCCTAAGTTTTGCTTGGTTTGGGAAGTGATTGTAGGCCCTCGTTGGCCAGTTTGAGCTTTCTATTGCCAACCAATGTTGTTATCCCTAGTCAACCCCTTTGAGCCTCTAGCCTTTCTCATTTGATAACCATATTATAAGCCTTTACCCATTTTGTTGTGACCTTCTCTTGGCACCCAGACTTTCCTTAACACTCTTGTGAAACAAGTGGCTTAAAGCATAAGTTTTGGGAAGAGATGAGGAATCTTGAAAAAGGTATCAAGGCACAAAAAGAGAAAAAGAAACGATCTCTATGAAAAGAGAAGGGAAGAAAAGAAAAGAACAAAAAGAAAACTGCAAAAAGTGAATAAGTGGAAGGGTTGATGGATTCAAAAAAAGGTAATGATCCCTAACATGAGCAATTTAAAAGGGAAAAAAAGAATGAAATGAACAAGAAAGAGTGATGTTAAGTCTCTCTAGCCCCCAATGAAAATAATATGCCTCTAAGAATTGGTAATTGTGAGCCAAGAAATGAAAAGATGAAGTGCTTAAGGAAGGTGTAACCACTTACCCATATGGTATCCTACCCTAACCCAGAAGCCTTCATTACAACTCGAAAGAAGCCATACTTGATTTCGAACTGAGTGAGCTTACATTATTGGCAATCTACATCAGGGGCAAGCCTATGGTACTTGAAGCCATACTTGTGAAATTATCTTGTGAGAGATGAGTGAACCTTTCATGAATCTTAAAATTGAGTGCTAACTTTTTAAGTGAGATTAGAAAATGAAAAGTAGAGGAGGAAGAGTTTGGAGTCTACCATGACCTACATGATAGAACAAGAGTCCTTGATGAGTAAAGTCAATTCTTGAAGCTCAAATATCTCCTTAGAACCATATGTTCATGAATATTTGACTTGTCCTTGTTGATAATGCATGAGTAGTGTGGGTAATTGTTGGTCCCAACTGATGTGTGAATGGCTCACCTTTGACTCGCTGAAATGATACTTTACTCTAAGGAGGTGGGAACTAATTCATTTTTGACTACTTATTAGCACCTTTTTGCTTTTGTTTTAGTCCGAAAGTATTGATTTATGTTCTCGAAACTAATAAAAAGTGTGCAAATGGCAGGAATGTTGTAAGTTTGAGCTCTCATGATTAAATCCGACTCAAAAAGGAGTTTTCCGACTCACAAGGCAAGAAGAGGCGCAAAACTTAAGATGTGCAGCCCGTAAAAGGATTTCTACGGCCACAAAAGAAAGTACAGACCACAGAATTCCATCTGCGGCCGTAGATCAAGTGAAACGGCCCAGCAGGAATTTAGCCTGTGTATGGACCACACACGAATTGTGCGGCTGCAGAACAAGGTTTTCACTGACAAATGATTCAAAGTTCAGAAAATGTGCAAATGACCAATACATGAGCTTTTCCTGAAGTGCAGACTGTATAAGAATTGTGCAGCCGCAGAAGAAGCTTTGCAGCCATAGACTAGAATTTTGCGGCTGAAGATTCCAAGACTTTACCAACTGAAGAAATCTGCGGACCGCACATGGAATTATGCAGCCGCAAAACCTCTCGAGGGGATTTTTTGTTAGTGAATTTTGGGCCACTATAAATAGACGAGTTTCACATTTTTAGGTCAAGTTTCGAAGTCTGAGCTGTTGTAGCCGTTGCTTTTTCCATTTTAGGAAGTTTGTGACTATTTTAATGTTTAAACATTATATTTTATCATTTTATCTTAGATTATGAGTTTAATTAGCGTTTCTTCTTTGTTTTCTTAAATTTTTACTATGAGTAGCTAGATTCTTACTGGGTTGCGACCCCGCCCTAGTGTCTAAATTTTATGGGTATTTAATTTAATGCTTGTTTATGATTGGGCATTAATTATTTAGCTTAGTTTACGCTTCAATTTTTGAATTAATAGTTGCAAATATTGATTTATGCCTTTTTATTTGGTCCCTACTTGAGAAAGAGGGATCTAGTTTAGGATAACTTGGTTAACAAGGAATTGAGCTAATTGAGGGTTTGGTTAGCCTAATTAAAGGGTTCAAACTAGAGATAGTGAGAATCCGACTTGAGCTCATATCAACTATTTAGTTTGATACCCATTTGGTCTTAAGAAAGCCAAATCGGGAAAAATTACTTTATGACCGAGTGGTATTAAGTGGGTAATATAGAATTGAGAGTTATAATACATCCCAATCAATAAAATAAGTGTTAACGTATTTAACCCATTAGGAGAACATGTAGGTTAAGGTCACATCCCTACGCTTTTTAACTATTTGTAAAAACCCAGAAAACAATCATCCACATTTTAGTTTCTTCTCTTAGATTATAATTGGTAGAGTAAAAGTAGAATTAGAAATCAAAACCATTTGTTTGGAAGTGCAATTTAGTTTCTCCATTTTCTTTCGTCAAGTGTATACCCATAACAGTCATTGTAGCTCTCTGTGGAAATTGACCCCGACTCTTGTTGGGTACTATTCTTACAACGACCATTTCCACTCACTATTGAGTGTGAATTGGACGTGGATCAGGTACCCAAACTATGATTCCCACACCAGTTAATATACCACCTGCATAACTAGCTAAAGGTGGAGATGAGTCAAGGAGAGGTCGTCCTAGAGGTGGAGGCCAGCTTGCTGTTATGCTTTCCCTGTGCCTAATGCAGTTACATCTGATGAAGTAATTATAAGTAATATTTCAGTCTATTATAGAGACGAATCAATGCTATTTGATCCTAGTTTTACGTATTCATATGTGTCATCTTACTTTACATCACACTTGGATATGCCTCATGATTCTTTAGATATTCTTGTTTATGTGTAGACATGTTGGAGATTCTATTATAGTGGATCGTGTATACCGGTTCTATATAGTTATTATTGGTGGGTATGATACAATGGTGGATATCTTATTATTGGACATGGTTGATTTTGAAGTAATACTTTGCATGGATTGATCGTCCCCGTATCATGCCATCTTGGATTTTCATGCCAAGACTGTGACTTTGGCTATGTCAGAATTGCCTATATTTGGGTAGAGATGATCTCTTGGTCATTCCACAAGTAGGGTAATTTCATTTCTGAGGGCTCAGCATATGGTTGAGAAGAGACGTCTAGTATACTTGGATTTTATTCGGGGTTCTAGTGTAGAGGTTCCTTCCATGGATTTGGTACTGGTGGTGAGGGAGTTTCCAGAGGTATTTCCTACGGATTTGCCAGGTATGCCACTCGTAGGGACATTTAATTTGGTATTGATTGATTGTGGGCACCTAGGCCCATATCTATTCCACCATATCGCATGGCTCCAGCTGAGTTGAAAGAATTGAAGGAACAATTACAAGATTTGCTTGATAAGGAATTTATTACACCGAACGTGTCTCTTTGGGGGGCGCCACTGTTTTTTGTGAAGAATAAAGATGGTTCCATAAGGATGTGCATTGATTATAGGTAGTTGAAAAATGTCACAACAAAGAATAAATATCCATTTCCTCGCATTGACGATTTATTTGATCAGCTTCAGGATGCTAGAGTATTCTAGAATTTGAGGTCGGGCTATCATCAGTTGAAGATTAGGAGTTCAGGTGTTCCTAAGACAACTTTAAGGACTCGTTATGGATATTATGAGTTCTTAGTAATATCTTATGGTTCGACTAATTCTCCAACAACCTTCATACATTTAATGAATAGTGTGTTTCAACCATATCTGGATTCTTTTGTCATTGTCATCATTGATGACATCTTGCTTTACTCTTGGAGTAGAGAGGAACATGAGTAGCACTTGAGAGTAGTACTTCAGACTTTAAAGGATCAGAAAATTTATGCTAATTTTCAAAATGTAAATTTTTGTTAGATTTAGTTGCATTCTTGGGTCATGTTGTGTCTAGCAATTGTATTAAGGTTAATCCGAAGAATACCGAGGGACAAGTGGCATCTATAATAGGAATGTAGATACATCTTTAATGACAGCTCTTGCCATACACAATAACATTAGCTCCAAAATCTATACACAAGGTGCAGAAGTGTAGTATGAGTACAACCGACCCCATGTATTCAATAAGTAAAAAATCTAACCTTAGGTTAAAAGTAGTGATGAGCTCACAAGAAGGTCAGTGTCCAACATCAATAGTCAATAACAATTCATAACAGTGTAGCAAAGCCAGTAAATATATATGACTCAAGAGATATATGCTCAGCTCGATCACTGTTACATGAATGTGGGCATGTTTTTCAAGTAACATAGTCAATTCCAATTAATTCACAACACCAGATAAGAATTTGTGTTACCAATTAGTATGAGAAAAATACATCTCTACGCCTACATGTGAATATACATGTCAATTCATCAATTATCATGTACCGTCTAGAATGAGAAATATACATCTCTATGGATACATGTCAAATATATATGTCAAATCATAAATTATCATGTACCATCTATCAGGAGGAATATACATCTCTATTCTTACATGTCAAATAATCAAATGTCATGTCACTGTCTAGCATGAAGAATGTACATATCTATGCCTACATATCAAATAAACATGTTAAAAACTCAGTTTCAAAATGAACTCATTAAGTACACACAATCTTAGCACACTCTAGGTGCCTAGCTCAAAGCACGTTTCATAATCGTGGATCCATCAAGTAATCACACTTAGCACTGTACGGGTGCCTGGCATAACTGCCCATCATCAAAGCACGTATATAAAATGTTGTTCCTGCGACCACTACTGGCATGCGAGACTCCGGAAGGGCGGATACTATCCAAGCTCTAATGATAATCACTTAGCCCAATAGTGGGGCTTGGTACACCGCGAAGCTTCAAACTAGTACAACTTAGCCCAATGTGGGACTTGGCATTCACATCACCTCCATACCAATATAACTGTTGCGGTATAAAATCTGATCCCAACGTCAATGTAAATATGGCTCTATGGCCCACATCAGCCATCAATCCGCTCAAGTCTCACTGTGCAAACATCTGACAGAAACATGATGCAGTTATATAATAGGAAATATCACAATATGCCTTAGATACAGTCCAAACTTGTGTCACGTATAATGACACCAATAACATGTGATATAGCATATCAAAAGTGCACTGAGACATAGATATAACATGCATATGTAACTATCATGACTGTACAGTATGACTACAGCTAAGGCAAATAGCTCAACATGGCAAAAATAGCCCTATCATGTCTCAAACAATTGAATAGGTAGCCTAAGCATGATTTCTAGAATGAAGAATATCCCATGTAGTCACATAAATAGAAAAAACATGATCTCTAAGGAAGCACAATAGCAACACAAGGAATATAATAGCCTAAGAACTACCCGTATCATGAATACTTCGGTTCACGCGCTTGCGCCCGTTACCTAGCACGTGCATCACCCCAATACATCTCTTATAACATAGTTCACAGGGTAAAATACCCTCAAATTCAACTTTAGATATGTTACTTACCTCGAACAAGCCAAATACAATACCGAGCAAGCCAAACAATACTCTGAAAATGCCATCACGCGCATATCAGCCTCCGAACTGCTTGAAACTAGCTAAAATCAACTCAAAAACATCAAATAATGCCATAGAAGACAAACCCAATCGATAAAGGTCGAATCATTAATCAAAAAGTCAAAGTCAACCAAAAAGTCAAACCCAAGCCCGCACCTCGGAACCTGACAAAGCTCACAATATCCAACAATATTCAATTACAATTCCAACCATACTAATTTCACTCAAATCCGACTCATAATTGATGTAAAAAAACACAAAGAATCACTTTAACAAAGTTCAGACAAAAACCTCCAATTTCTCTTTAAAAATTCATAATCCAAATGCCAAAATCAAAGATAGATTCATGAAATATAATCAAGACTGAGTAGAAAACACTTAGTTCTATTCCATGTGGTGAAAATTTATTTCAAAATTGCCCGAATCTGAGCTCCCCAACTTAAAATGTGTTAAAATGAACAAAAACCTCGATAATTATGCTTCTACCCAGTACTTCCGCATTTGCGAAAAAATACTGTACCTGCGGCCTCGCATTTGCGAGCACAAACATTGCATCTGCGACTACATCTTAAAGGACCCAAACCGCACCTGCGCAAATATCTTCGGCACATGTGACTCCGCAGAAGCACATGCACAACCGCAGAAGTGGACACCCAGCTCACGTCCATTCTCACAGACGCCATCCAAACCCCACATAGGCGCTTACACATCTGCACTTCACCCCCCGCAAAAGCGGAACTCACCAAGTCACCTTCTCTTCGCAGAAGTGGCCATTCTATCGCATAAGTGTGTCCGTATATGCGGCCAAATATGCGCAGGTGCGAAGAACTGCACTAGAACTGCCAATATGACAAAATTAATCTGAAACTCGTCGGAAAGAAACCGAGCCCCCTCGGGGCCTCGTCCAAATATACCAACAAGTCCCAAACATAACACGGACCTACTCGAGGCCTCAAATCATGCATAATAACATCAAACCACGAATCACACCTCAAACTAAACTTAATGAACTTTTAAACTTTCAAATACCAAAACTCGTGTCGAACCATATCAAATCAACCCGAAATGACCTCAGATTTTGCACACAAGTCTCAAATGATATAACGAAGCTATTCTGATTCCCCCAACTACAATCTGAACATCGATATCATCAAAGTCTAATCCCGATCAAACCTTCGAACTTTTCAAAACTTAAAATTTCTAACTTCTGCCAATTAATACAAAAACCTTCAAAAAGCATCCAAATGCAAATCCGGGGGTACGTCCAAGTCCAAAATTACCATCCGCACCTAATGAAACCATCAAAATTCCGATCCGAAGTCAAATACATAAAAGTCAAACTTGGTCAACTCTTACAACTTAAAGCTTAATTCCAACGTCATATTACTCATAAGAAGCTACTAAAGGCTTCAAACCGCTGAACGGAACCCAAATGCTCAAAATGACTGGTCGGGTCGTTACACCGGTGCACTAAACTTCAGTTATGCGCAGGATTTAGAGAAGGGCCATACCACAAAATTAAATTATATGCAACCTTTAATTATTTAAAAATAGAAAAAAAATCAAAGGAAAAAAAGAATTAATAAGTCAATATTAATTAGGGAATTGGGCCGTTGGAAATCGGAAGCGTATAAAAACGTTAAAATATCATGGTATAGCCAGTTTTCATACTGGTCAATGAAAAATAGCCAGCGTTTACCAAGTCAATGAAAAATAGCCAGCGTTTACCAAGTCAATGAAAAATAGCCACTATTTTGCTGTAACAAGGACCGGTCCAGTATAATATACGGGAGTTCTGGTGCATTTGTGTACGAATTCCAGCATATTATGCTGGACCGGTATATTTTGCTAACTCCTGTAAAATTTGCGGGAGACTAGAGCACCAATGCTCCAAACTCTAATATATTATACTGGACAATTATACTTGCTGGAACTCCCGTAAAATTTACGGGAGTTCAAGCATAATTATGCTGGAACTCCCGTAAAATTTACGGGAGTTCAAGCATACTTATGCTGAAACTCCCGTAAAATTTGCGGGAGTATTTTTTTGGATTTTGAACAGTGTTTTCGCTCAGATTTAAAGTAGCTAAATTTCGATGACTTTTGAAACTTGGCTATTTTTCAACGACCAGTGATAAATCTGGCTATTTTTGAATTTCTCCCTATAAAAACGGCAATGCTGGAAAACTCATTAGTAGAGCATTCATGCGAAACCATAACTAATGAGCTGTCTACCAATAAATCTGGTCAATCCTCATTGAATAGAAAGCACAGATGGTAGAAAGTTCAGGATGGGAGTTTAAGTTTTTTACATCAATCTCAAGTTAAACTCTAATAAAAGTTGAACTCACATTTAAGTTACTATAAATATTTAATAAATTTTTCGACACATATACAAAATTTAAATAAAAGTTATAATTGGGTTCATATGAACCCATATTTTATAAGATAGGCCCCCCTAGTAGTTAATTTTTTTTTTCATCTTTCTGTTATAACAACAAATAAAACATATTTATTATACAGACGCAGATTTAGATTTAAAAAAAAAAAAAGGAAATGTCACAAACACAGATATATAGAGCGAGTTTGAATCCGAAACAGTGGGTATGCATATATCGACTACCTTCAATATACATTAACCCGTGAATCATGACGGCGGATTAATCGGATATAGCTGTACAATCAGAATATAAGCTCTTTTCATTAGTTTGAGATGGTCACATCGTACACCAAATTACATTAGCTCGTTTGGCCATACATTTTGGTAATGTTTTTTCAAATATATTTTGAAAATATTGTTTGTTCATAGATTAATGATCTATTTTTGAAAAAATCTTGAAATCACAAAACTTCAAATTCTTTTCAAATATAATGCATGTCCAAATATAATTTCAACTTTCAAAAATTATTTTTCAAAACTACTTCAAAAATTATTTTTTCTAGTTTCAACTAAATCTATGTCCAAACACTAGCTTAGTTTCATTGCATATACTAAGGCCCCGTTTGACCATGAGTTTTGTCAAAATAAATTTGGGATTTATTTTCAAAACTCATGTTTGGCCATAAATTTTGCCCACATTTTGGGCAAATGCCAAATCCCAAAATCAGCTATTGAGCTGATTTTGGGCCAAAATCCCAAAACTTGGAAATTATATACATGTTTTTTCAAAATAAAGTTAGAAAATATGTTTTGAAAATGTATGTCCAAACACATTTTCATCTTCAATCCAAACTTCACCCAAATCAAAATTTTCAAAATAAATTTGGGATCTATGGCCAAATGCTAGCTAAGAAATAAGAATAATTCATTTTGTTAATTAAGGCATGCCCTTATTTTATCCAAACAAAATCGTTGAACAATCCAATCAAACCTCATCACTGCGTAGGGATAAATTTTTAATACTTTACATTATTTTATTTTGTGTCTCACACAATTTATACTAATTATGTGAAACTTCTTTTTATCTCACATATTTGTGAACTCATATTTTACACATCTGGATCCACAAAATTGTGAGACCAACACAATTGTGAAACAAAAAAGAAACTTCTCACAACTAGTGTCAGTTGTGTGAGGCACAAAATAAATTTTTTTCTCTAACGTTGATTTGACAACAGACCCCACCAATTATCTAATTACTAAATTTAACTAATAATTCATTTTTCTTATGAAAATGTTTAGGTCAATCGCTTCAGCGACTCCGACTGTTACGTAAAATGAAATACAGACAAATTCATATGTTAGTCATTTTAAGAAATAAAAAATCCCTTAATTTGTCCTGTCAACAAAACCTTATGCGGTTGAATAATTAAACTTTAGATGGAAGACAAAGAGGAATCAAAGTAATAAAATATTTTAAGAGCACTTTGTGCTGTTTCTTATTGTGTTAACTTGAGAAAATAATCAAAATGGTCCTTACTGTATTGGGGTTGCTTTATTTTGGTCCTTGATATATTTTCCTTGACGGATATAGTCCTTAATGTTTATAACAGGGTGATACATTTGGTCTGAAACCCTAAATCTAACAGATTTTCCAATAAATGCTGTTAATAGGGGTGTTCATGGTTCGGTTTGGATCGATTTTTTCCTAAAAAGAAACCAAACCAAGTAGTCGGTTTTTCAAATATTAGAACCAAACCAAACCAAACCAATTAAGTCGGTTTTTTTAAATTCGGTTTATGTCGGTTTTTTCGTTTTTTCGATTATTTGTTGGTTTTTTCTTAGATATAAGATATACACTACCAAACACATATTCCGGCGACCACATTTTCAATGTAACACTATCAAATCAATTGCCCTTTGAGAAATCTATTATTTACCAAAATATATTAATGGTAATTAAATCAAATAGTGGTGAATAATTTAAGAACTCAATTAAAAATATGTTATTTTTAACACGAAATGGATTCTTACAGTAAACAAAAGAAAACTATCAATCAAACTAGAATATAAATCTAAAGAACTATATTAAAAGTGCAAACTATTAATATTTACCATAAACTTTTTTAAACTTTGTATAACAATACACATATATAGGTGTAATAATAAATTTGAAATAGCTACTCCTATAGTTGGTTTGATTCGGTTTTTTTCTGATTAAAACCAAAACCAAACCAAATTTGATCGATTTTTAAATTCAAAACCAAAACCAAACCAAACAAAAAAGTATCGATTTTTTTGATCGATTTGATTCGATTTTTCGAATTTATATGAACACCGAAAAAAATCACATGGAGTATTTTCTCATCTCTCTTAAAAAAGTCTAATGAGGAACAACTTCTCCCTTTTCTTAATTTTTTTTCTCTTCTCTTAGTTTCAGTCAGCAAGGAAGATAAAACGAGCAACTATCGTACTTTTGTCACTTCCTCTTGGACCGCTTCAGTCGCTTTAGATTTATCATATGCAGATTTCACTAATCTTCTAAATTAAAAGAGATAATCATACATAAAATGGACTAAAAATGGAGCCTGTTGCATCCAACATAATTTCATTCACAAAAACTGACAAAAAGCTCCGATAAGAATGGAGATTTAATTTGAACGTGATATGAGAAAAACAGAAATTCCTTCAGCTGAAGAGATAAAGGAAGAAAGAAAAGGAGTTGGAACCATTCAAGAAGACCCACGTTTAGCTTCTTTTATTATTTATTTATTTATTTATAATTCTTGGTTCTGTGAGAAAACACAGTTTCTTTTTCTTGTCTGCAAGTGTACAATGGTGAATAACAGATCTGTAAATTAATCCATGTTGTACTCAAAGAAAGAAACGGTAAAAGCTAGAATAGAAAGAAACAACACAAAGAAGATTGGATAATGGATATGACTTGTATAGGAGGAGGAAACTTGAGATTGATAATGTATTAAAAATTTGTAATTTGATTAAAAAGCAAATTAAAAGTGAGAAAACAGAGTAGACAGAGAAAAACGGAAGTGTGCGTGTAAGGATTGAGTGGGAAAAGAGAGCGCCTGAATGAAGACATCTAAAATGGCGAGAGGAAGAGATGCGTGGGTTTGGGTTAATCCTTCTTTTCGAAACGCACGAGAACCGTTAAACTAAACAGCTTCTATTGGAAATTCTGTTAGATTTAGGGTTTTAGACCAAATGTGTCACATTTTAGATACATTAAGGACAACATTTGTTAAAGGAGATATATCAAGGACCAAAATAAAGCAGCCCCAATACATTAAGGACTATTTTGATCATTTCCTCTGTTAACTCTATCTAAGGTGCTTGTTCAAGAAAATATATATAGTAAAGAACCGAACATTACGTGTTAATCCATAGACAAACAAATGAGATCCAAACTTGGAGCAAGCTAATTAGTAAAATGTATTTATTTTAAAAGTATATTTAGTAAAAAGTACTTAACATGTATAACAGAAAGCACCAGACGCGTCATAAACAAGTGCAAGTGTAGACAACAGGAACGTGATTGAGGTCATTCATTGAATTGAACATCTAAACCAACCAATGAATTCAGACAATTAATTAATCTCAATACTTTGACTTTATTGTCAAAGGTTCAAGAGGCGCCAAAAAAGAGACAGATTAATTAACGGAAAGCCGCAAATACTGGTGGGACAATTGCAGACATTTATGTGAATTATATCGGTCATGCTCTTGTCCAAGTGCATGAGGAATTAATACTGATTAGAGTATATGCGTAAGCTAGGGAGACATCAGACAAGCAGGCCAAACTGTATGTATTTCAAGGAAAAGTTACTGAGGAACTAAAGTCTGAAGTGTAATATGAGTAAGGCATTAACACTATGAGCCTGTTTGGATGAAGCACTTTTTAGATTTTTGGAGTGTTGGCCAAAAAAAGTGCTTAAAACAGGTTTTAAAAGGCTTAAAATAGTCTAAAGCCACAAGCTGGCTACCCTAACTTCTCTGTTTTATGCTTAAAAATCATATAATTTTGACCAAAAAAATTACTTACTTGTCCCTTACAATTTTTACTAACCCCAAAATTACCCTTATCAAATAAATCCTAAAACACGAACTACTCCCACTTTCTTCAGTTTTGCCTCTGCTCATCTTCTTTTCTCTTCTTCTCCTTCATTTTCAGTTGTTTTATATTTTCGCTAAATTTTCCAGTGGAAATCCATCTTCTTCATATGCTTTTTCTTTGAGGTAGAATACCCGGATAATCCCAAGCCTGGTTTAAGGCTTTGCATTTAAAAAAAATACGGTAACAATCTTCTTGCAAATTTTATGTTTGGTGATGGTCCGCTTATATAAAAATCGATGTTTGGCAGATTGTTACATAATAAGCAGATGAAGATGAAGGTTCTTGATTTACTTTAGGCAATTTTTTTGTCTTTTTAATAGAAAAAAGTGCTTACCAGCACTTGTTTACTGTCACGACCCAAAACCAACTGTCATGATGACACCTATCGTGGAACTAGGCAAGCCACTACTAATCCATCTCAACACAATATAAAAAAGCTAAAAAAAATATTTACGAAAGTAATTAATACATAAGAAAAACCATTTTGAAACAACAGTAAATCTGCAACAACATCCATGCTATCCCAAAACCCGAGTGTCACCGAGTTTATGAGCATCTATACCGAAATACATTCTATTACTCCCTCTTGTTCACAATAAGTGTCCAATTTACTTTTTTATTTTGGTTCAAAATAAGTGTCCAGTTATGTAATCAAGAAAGAATTTAATTTATTTTTATAAAATGACCCTTATGTACATATCCCTAAAAGGTTTTCTTACTCCTCACATTAAATATTTAATTAGGGGTAGTTTAGTCATAGTAGGTATTTTTATATAGAATTTAGTATTTTCTTAATGGGAGTGCTAAAAGTAAATTGGACACTTATTGTGAACCGGAGGGAGTACAAGTTTAAGGAATAAGAACTGAAATGCAAATAAAGATATGGAAGGAGATTCAAGGCCTGCAAACGACATGCAACTACCTCGATAATCTCCCGAGATCATGTCTCCTCAATCAGCAGCTGCCGTGACCGGAAGCACCTGGATCTGCACATGAGGTGCAGGGTGTAGCGTGAGTACAACCAACTCAATAAGTAACAAATCCAACCTTTGGACTGAAAGGTAGTGACGAACTCAACCTGCACAGTTCAATATAAAAATAATAGTGCAGAAACATATGCATGCTTTCAAGTTCAATAAATCGCTCAAAAAAGTAAAATAGATCAAATATGAATGATATGAAGAATATAACTCCTCTACGTCTACATGCCAATGCACATGATGTATGTGATGCACCATGCTGACAGCCTTATGTGCTCACACTCTCAAATGCTCAATCACTCGGTACTGTATATGGCCCATACGGTCCAAGAAAGATCAATCTCGGAATATATACATCACTGATCAACAGTCACCAGTAACGAGTAGGGCCAATACAGCTCGTGAAGGAGATCCATCTCCAGGTATATAATGCTTCGGACATGATACATGTCGAGGGAAGATCCATCCCTCAACAATATCAACCGCGCTGGGTGTGTGCAGACTCCGAGGGGCTCCTTCAGCCCAAGCATTATCAAAAATCAGTATAACCGTTGTGGCATGCAGCCCGATCCTATAAATGTCACTCATAATCAGGCTCTCGGCCTCACTCACTCATCAATCTCTCCAGTCTCACTCAGGGGCTCACAAGTGTCATGAAACTAACCCGAACATGATGATATGATGTATCAATAAATAACAACAGAGGCTGAGATATGAGACAAAATGAATGAATATGACTAAGTACAAAATATCAATGAGATCAGTAAGTCAACAGCAAGAAACGACCATTATGGGTCCCAACAGTACTAGCATATAGCCTAAACATGATCTCTAACATGATAGACAACTTAGTTATCTTATTACATGGTGAAAACACGGATATCAACAAGATATGACCACTTTATGGTTCCATGGAATCGGCTAGGTCCCAATTCCCACGGTGCGTGCCCGCATGTCTGTCACTTGGCATGTGCGTCACCTAAATACCAATCACATAACACATAAGTTGGGGTTTCAAACCCTCAAAACAAAGTTTTAAAGTGTTATTTACCTCAATCCGAGCAAAACTCTACTCTAACACGCCTTTGCCTCTCAAATCGGTCTCCAAACATTCCGAATCTAGCCACAAGTAGTACAATACAATCAATATGGGCTAAAGGAATAAATTTCACAAGAAAAATACGAAATTATAGACCAAATCCAAAATTGGCCAAAAGCCGGCCCCTGGGACCATATCCCGAATTCCAAAAAAAGTCACAAAACCCAAAAGCCCATTCAATCTCGAGTCTAACCATACTAAATTTACTCATATCCGATAACAAAAACCCATTCAAAATCTCAAAAATCTAGCCCAAGAACTCTACCTCATTTTCCCCAATTTTTCGCCCCAAATCACAAATTAAATGATGGAATTAAAGGCATAATCATGGAAAATGACCAAAATTAGATAGGAATCACTTACCCCAAACACCCACACAAGAATCTCTCCAAATATCGCCTTATACCGAGCTTCCAAATCAATTTTATGTTATGAACTCAAAACCCTTACTTTGAATCTTTTATTCTACCCAGCTATGCCTTCATCGCGATGGCAGAACATACCTCATGATCGCGAAGCACAACGATGCTGCCCCACAATTTAACCCAACACGAAAGCGAAATCCCTCACACGAACACGATGAACTGACCCTCTAACTTATGCGATCAAAAATGACTTCACGCGTTCGCGATGAACAAAACGCGAGGTCCCAGCTCCTACCTCACTTCCTCTTCGCGAATACGGCCTAGCCCATGTGTTCGGGATATACTACTTCCCAAAGCTACACGATTGCAGCCATCTACTCACGAACGCATAAAGAAAATTTCATTAATGACCCATTCAGCCTACGTGATTGCGGACCTGCCCACGCGATCGCGTATAAGGAAACTAGATCAGCCAAAAACTAGCAAACTCAACTTCAGTAGTCTCCCAACTTTAATTCTTGATCCGTTAACCACCCAAAATCAACCTGAGGCCCTAGGAACCTCAACTAAACATACCAAAAAGACCTAAATCATGATACGAACTTAGTTGATCCTTCAAATCACCCCAAACAACATCAAAAACACGAATTGCACACGGATTCAAGCCTAATGAACTTTGAAATTTCCAAGTTCTACAAACGACGCCGAAACCAATTCAATCACGTTCGATTGACCACAAATTTTGCAAACAAGTCACAAATGATACTACGAACCTATTCCACCTTCTAGAAATCCAATCCGATCCCGATATTAAAAAATTCACTCTCGGTCAAACTTTCAAAAATTCCAACTTTTGCCATTTCAAGCCTAATTCTAATACAAACCTCCAAATCACAATCCGGATACGCTGCTAAGTCTAAAATCACCTAACGGAGCTAACATAACCATCAAAATTCAAATATGAGGTCGTTTACACATAAGTCATCATTCAGTTAACTTTTCCAACTTAAGCTTTCAATTATGAGACTAAGTATCTCAATTCACTTTGAAATCTCTCCGGACCCGAACTAACCACCCCGGTAAGTCATATGATAGAGGTAGAGTATTAAAGGACCAGAAAATAGGGGAATGGGGCTAAAACTCTCGAAATGACCGACCGAGTCATTACATCCTCCCTCTCTTAAACAAACGTTCGTCCTCGAACGAGTCTAGAAACATACATGGAGTCACAAACAGGTCTGGCCATCTAATCCCATCTCCCGCTCGATCTCCCAAGTATCCTCCTCCAAGGGCTGACCTCTCTACTGTACCTTCACTAAGCTATATCCTTTGACCTCAAATTTTGAACATACCGATCCAAAATCGCCACCGGCTCCACATCATAAGTCATATCACCATCCAACTGAACCGTGCTGAAATCCAAAAAATGAGACGGATCGCCGACATACTTTCGTAGCATAGAAACATGAAATATTGGATGCATACTCGAAAAGCTAGGTGGAAAGGCAAGCTTGTAAGTCACCTCCCCAATCCTCTGAAGTACCTTAAAAGTCCCAATGAACTGAGGGCTCAACTTTCCATTCTTCCCGAACCTCATAGCACCGTTCATAGGTGAAACCTTCAGCAAAACCTTCTTCCAACCATGTAAAATACATCATAGATAGATCTTCTTTATAGACTGCACCGTGCGAAGCCGTTCTTGAATCAATTTAACCTTGTCCAAAGCATCCCGAACCAAGTCAGTACCCAATCGCCTAGCCTCACCCGCTCAAACCAACCCACCGGAGATCTACACCGCCTCCCGTATAGAGCCTCATACAGAGCAATCTGAATGCTCGACTGATAAATGTTATTGTAAGCAAATTCCGCGAGCGGCAGAAACTGGTCCTATGAACCCCCAAAATAAATGACATAAGCGCGTAGCATGTCCTCCAATATCTAAATAGTACACTCGGACTGTCCGTCTGTCTGAGGTTGAAATATTATGCTAAACTCAACCTAACTGCCCAACTCTCGCTGCACGGCTCTCCAAAACTACAATGTAAACCGCATGCCTCTATTTGAAATAATGGAAACTGGCACACCCTGAAGGCAAACAATCTCTTAGATGTAATCTCAGCCAACCGCTCTAAAGAATAAGGAGTTTCAACTGGAATGAAGTGCGTGTACTTGGTCACCCGACCAATAATCACCCAAATAGCATCGAACTTCCTCGAAGTCCTTGGAGTCCTACTACGAAATCCATGTTGATCTGCTCCCACCTTCCACTCTAGAATCTCTTTCCTCTGAAGCAATCTACCCGGTCTCTGATGTTCATATTTTACCTGCTGACAGTTGAGACACCAAGCTGCAAACCCAACTATATCCTTCTTCATTCTCCTCCACCAACAGTGTTGTCTCAAGTCCTGATACATCTTTACAGAACCCGGATAGATGGATTACCGCAAGCTATGGGCCTCCTCGAGAATCAACTCCAGTAGTCCATCTACATTGGGCACACATATCTGACCCTGCTTCCTCAATACCCCATCGTCTCCAATAGTCACATATCTGGCATCACCGTGCTAAATCTTGTCCTTGAGGACAAGAAAATGTAGATAATCATACTGGCACTCTCTGATGCGATCAAATAAGGAACACTGAGATACCACATAGGCTAGAAGCTGACTAGGCTCCGAAATATCTAACCTCACAAACTGGTTGGCCAAGGCCTGAACATCAACTGCAAGAGGTCTTTCACTAACAGGAATGAATGCAAGACTACCTATACTCACTGCCTTCCTACTCAAGGCATTGGCCTTCCCCGGATGATACATAATTGTAATATCATAGTCCTTTAGCAGCTCCAATCACCTCCGCTGCCTCAAATGTAGATATTTCTGTCTGAAAAAGTGCTGGAGGCTCTGATAATATGTAAACACCTCACAAGACACGCCGTTGAGATAGTTCCTCCAAATTTTCAATGCATGAACCATGGCAGCTGTCACGCCCCAAAACCAAGGGACACGATCGACGCTCAATCGGAGGACCCCAGTCAAGCGGACCTAGAATTGCCTTTCTTATCCCACGCGTTACCCCGTGATTCCAATATACATTATTCTTCAGAAATAGAAATTTAAGACTTAAGCATAAACTTACAACTTGAGTTCATTTCTACTTTTTATCATTTCCAACATTTGATACCAAGTACTTGCAAAAATACATACAACATTTACCAACGTGGACCACGATTCCGAACCGTACAGTTACTACCCAAAATACTTTTATACACCACCCACATTGTGTCTACGGAGCCTCTATGAATACTAGGAACTCAACCAATACTTGCCGGCGACAAGGCCCCGGCTATACCTTACAATACACAATAAACTCAAAAGAAGGTGGCATGAACCACACATGACCCCAAGAGGAAGTGGGGCTCACCAATGCAACTGATGGGATGGAGAGGAGTGCTACTCTCGGTGGACTGGAGTACCTGCTATAGATCCACCTACAATCATAACACGAATGTAGCGCCCCCGGCAAAAGGGACGTCAGTACATTTGAATTGTACTGGTATGTATGAACAAACACCATCTAATTAGAAAGAACTATCAAACAAGAATAAAGAAATCATAAAAGTAATTCAAAAGCTTTAACAATCCCCACATCAACAAATAAAAGGGATCACAAAGATTTCACATAATTTCCACACATCTAGGTTGCGTTCCATAGCCCGTCATAGGGTTCACATAGGTTCCACATTTCATATTATACCCCTATGCGTTTCATAGCCCGTCCTTAAAGTTCACATATCATATTATACACCTATGTATTTCATAGCCCGTCCATAGGTTCCACATTTCATATTATACACCTATGCGTTTCATAGACCGTCCATAGGTTCACATATCATATTATACACCTATGCGTTTCATAGCCCGTCCATGGGTTCCACATTTTATATTATACCCCTATGCGTTTCATAGCCCGTCCATAGGGTTCACATATCATGTTACACACCTATACGTTTCATAGCCCGTCCATAGGTTCCACATTTTATATTATACCCCTATGCGCTTCATAGCCCGTCCATAGGGTTCACATATCATGTTACACACCTATGCGTTTCATAGCCCGTCCATAGGTTCCACATATCAATTAATCGGCACATGGGGCCACAATCATTACAGCATACTTGGCACTAGGCCATATTTCATAACTCAATCTCTTATTTTCCACATTTCACATCATTTCCACATATTTCATATCAATATCAGTTTCAACAACAAGCCATTCATTTCAAGATGTCAAGTACACATGAGAGGAACCATGAATCCTCGGCATATATAATATCTCAGAGATCATGAACCTCAAGTTTATTAACAATGGAACTTTAAACACCAGGGTTATTCCAAATCAATAGAGGGGGTACACCAACCCGCAATAAAAACACACATAAAAGGCATAAGCAAATAATTACACCAATTATTCTTGAATTCTTCTTTTTCAATCATGACATTATACAATTATAATTCAAGTTCTTGGCATATTGGCCACACTTTATTTCCCAAATCCATTTGATTACTTCAAACATCTCTACACATAGAGGATTTCACATAGTTTGGCATAAGATATGCAACTCAATCTCAATTTAAGGTCTTAGCATTTCAATACAGGATTCATGCTCCTTGCACCCTTTTAAGTTATCAACAATAGCACCTTGATCATATTGGAATGCATATTTCACAATTATAGGATCACAACGCCAACTCATGTAAAGTACCATTAACAACAAGAATCCAAAGTTCAATATTACCACATTTACATAGTCACGTACTTCACTTCCAAATATATTTGTACATTACCAACAACTAGACACAATTAATCAAATACATTTGGTACACATAAGAACTGGAGGATCAACCATAACGAGTTTTCTCACACAATTTGGCATCAAAATCTCACTTTAAACTTGACTTGAAGTCTAGGAATTTTAGCACATAATTCCCATTTTTATTTTTCACATATCCTCATTTACCAAGAATAACATATTAAACACATTGAGGTACATCCTTCACATATATTCTTGCAACACCCAAATCCTTTGAAATAATGAATACTACATAAATCAAATTCCGGACTTATAACATACGCAAGGACACCATGGGAGCTCAATTTCTAAGAAGAAGGAGTTTTAGCCATACATACCTCAAATTCGCCCATTAATGACACTATAAGGATCGAATACAATTAAACAACTTCAATCTATAATTCAACATTCAATAGTGCCAATATTAGTAATAAATTTCATAACTTATGCCATTTAGGCATATTATCAAACACCTTGTAGATATAGATATTTCCACCTCATAACTATGGTGTTGGTTCATCCAACTAACACCATTAACCAACAATTCACCCTACCATCATTCCTAACCAATTTATAACTTCCAACAACATATATATACGACCATTCATTCATACCCAACCATCAACCTTATTAATTAACTCATTTCATAATCTCTACAACCAACACAACCTAGGTTAGGTACTTATGGCTTTCAATCGTCATCCCATGAGTTCTAATGTATCTATCATACATAAATAATCACCATAGAGTAGTTGGAGATGATAGACATACCTCTTGTAGTAAGAATCTTGAGAATACCCACTTGTGATGTTCTTGATAAATTCAAGGATTTGAATAAAATCTATATTTTCAAGATCAATCCATGTTAATATAAGTGTTTAGGAGTAGTAATCAACTCAAAATACTCCAAAAATCTTACCTTGGATCATAGAAATGAAGAGTGGGACGGATCCCTCTTGAGAGAGCAAGCCCTTGCTCCAAAAATGACTTGGGAACCCTCTATACCCGGTCTTGGGGTATTTAGAAGCCTTCCACTAGCGCTGCAGCGTACCTGGGCGCGCTAGTGACACATGCCCAGTAAAATGGTCATAAGTTTCTGTATACACCTCCAAAAGACGAACGGTTTATTGCATTGGAAACTAGACTCAAAGGGCTTTAATTTGATAGGTTTTTCATCACACAAGTCGTTATATAACTGGATATATGATCGTTCAAAGTAAGGTATTGTGCGCACTCATTTACAGATTTTTTCTAATATGAAATTTTTCAACTTGGCTTAGACTTAGGCCTCTCCTTAGACCCCAAATCACTTCTAATATGACTTATACGCTTAATAACATATCCAATTGATATCCATCATATCATAAATCCTCATTTGCACAAGAAATAAAATAATTTAGCCTACCTTGGCACGACGAAATCTTAAATTACTCGAAAAAAAAATTTCTGGGGCCTTACATTCTCCCCACCTTAGGATCATTCGTCCTAGAATGAGGATTGAGGTCCGTTAACTAGCCATCCTTATGTAACTTCAGCTTGTTCACATCATGAAATATATCAATAGCCCTGAATTTGGCTAACTCCATAAATTTTTAAAAATTTCGCCAGAGTTTCCTTTGTAACTAGGCCTATCCACCTACCAGAGAATCACCAAAATCGTCTTAACAACACATCTACAACTAGACAGAGCACCACAATGTATATCTCAATAATACTAATCTCAGTATTACAAGCACTACATTATCCTATGGATACTAGAACATGGACTGCACAGTTTTAGCTCAAAACACCTATATAGTACCTTTCAAGTCAAAACTAATTGATATTCAATCAAGCAAAAATATTTTCCTTCCACGACACATTCAACCTTCCAGATGACCTCCTTGACTTACAAGTTTCTGTCATGACACATTCTCGGAAATAATATCAACTCCCAAACATACATAACAAGGATGACAGATAGACACCTCGCATGCGTTAACTATCCATTGACTTTGCCTTTAATAATTTCCACTGTACAATTTACATTCCACCGGATATTGCAATTCATGGTAACAACAACAACCCACAATTCCATCACATGGCATCACACCATCAAGAATGTCATTTAATAGTAACCAAATAGTCATGTGTTCATAATAGTCCTTACCAACCATTAATGTAATCACAAAGGTGTTCATCAACAAGAATATACTTTCATTTTAACCAACCATCCATATGAAGTCAAGCCACGATGATTCTTTCCAGTAGTGCATAATATAGGATATTGCCATGATTATATAGTTCAATCAAATCAATTTACACCCCTCTTTTATCACTACCTTCTTAGACATAAGCATGTGAAAACACAAATTCATGAGGAACAACTATGGGGAAACATCATACTCCTATTGAGTGACAAAGTGCATAGACTATTACCCATATCTCTCTCCTTCAGCGGTCTGGATGTGCAGGCAATCACCCTACCATATTATATCAATACCGTACCGAGCCTAATACGCGGCATACCACTATACTCGGTATAAAAACATCCTTTCTAAGCACTTAATTCGCATTGTAAGCATGTGTAAACACTTCAAATCCTATTCCCATCTCACCTGATCATTTCTGTATGAGTTAAACTTATCGAGTTGGGGCTCTAAACATGTAAGAAAGTATCACCCCATGGTCAGTCTTCCATGGCACGAAATTAAATGGTCATACCTATTCACACAAATCATAGAACAAAAAGGGTCAAGGGACTTACTTGTTGTTCCTCGGTTGTTGGGGTAGTGTCTTAGCTGATGTCCCTTAACTCCGCACCCGAAACACTCGTCAGTGCCCTTACGACACACCTCTAAATGATGCCTCCTACACTTAGGGAAACGAGGTCGTTGCTGCCCTTGATGTCTCCCACTTGACTCGACCTGTTGGTTAGGTTTCACGTTGCCTTCGACTTGCATATTATGGCCCCACTGCAGCTGATCAGACCCTGATGGTAGCGTCCTAGTTGAGGTCTGAAAAATTGACTGTGTGCGTCCGGATGACACTCTCTTGTGTGATTCTTTCCCACCATTACCCCTACAGTAGGAGCCATTAGAATTTCTCGCGGATCGGGCCTTTTTGTTGTCATCCTGCTCTATATTTGTTTTTAACTTTCGTTCCTCTGTAGCTTGAGAGAACGCTGCAATCTTCCCATAATTCATATCAGAATTCAAGGCAGCTGTAGCCGCCTCATTAATAACCAAAGGGCTAAGACCCTGCACAAATCAGCACACTCTAGCCTCCATAGTAGGCAGCATATGAATAGCATACTTGGACAAGCGAGTAAACTCCATGTGGTACTCCCACACACTTCTGTTACCTTGCCTCAGATTTTCAAACTCTGCTGCCCGGGTTGCCCTTGTCTCAGCAGGTAGGAAATGATCAATGAAAGCATCAGCAAACTCGCTCCACCTCGCCGGAGGGCGCCTCTCCTCTCGGGAAACCTCCCATAACTCAAACCATGAATAGGCCACCCCTTTCAGATGGTAGGAAGCCAACTCTACTCCCTCTGTCTCAGTCGCATGCATCACCCTGAGGGTCTTGTGCATCTCATCAATAAAGTCCTGAGGGTCTTCTTCTGGATTGGCACCTGTGAATAACGGAGGGTCTAACTGAAGGAATCTATTTACCCTGGAACTAGTAGAATCCCCTGGCTGGCTGGATGAACTAGGCGCAACATTTGACCTTTGGGCCTGAAAGGCCACCAACTGAGTCAACATCTGAATAGCTCCCCTAAGATCCCCATCAGAAACACCAGAACCGAAAGCTGGGGCTGGAGGCGGGACAGGGGTATCAACGGGAGGGATAGTGGTACCCTTTGTAGGTGTAAGAACTGGGGTAGTCTGCTATGGAATATAAGGATCCGGCAGAGTAATAACAGGGTGACTACCCTCACCCGCAACATCAAGCAATGAATCATTAGCCAATCTTGGGGTTACATTGGCTTCTTGGCCAATTCTCGCTTTCTTCTTAGGTGACATTTACTGAAAGATACAACAATATACTGATTAGGAAGGAAACAGTTTCACCGCACGATCCGGAATATCAAAGAAGGGTGTTATTCCTAAATGTCCAAATAGCCTCCAACTTATAGATGTGGTCGACAACACACCGATAAGAAGGACTGTACTAGACACGGCTCCGAGACAT
>MU763221.1:0-28797 GCA_026770625.1 Nicotiana glauca | reverse complement strand
TTTTATATATATATATATATATATATATATATATATATATATATATATATATATATAGAGTTTGATGAGGGGCATTTATGCCAGACAGCCGTATAGTGCTAAGTGTTGATGTGTGTCATGGTGAGGGCCTTATACCAAGCACCGTCAACGTGCTAAGTATGATTATTTGGTAGGGTTTCATTGCGATGATATTTAGATGATATATATATTTGACATGTAAGCATAGAAATGTACTTTTCTCATTCTAGCTAGTAACTGAAATATTTTATCCGTGTTAGGCTTTAACTATCATACTTGGAAATCATGTTTAAATTCATGAAATGTGAACGAGTTGAACATGATATCATTGAGTTATTTACTTATTCTATTTCCTTTATATCCTGAGCTATAATTGGTTATTAGTATTGGTCTCTGACTGTTTCTTCTGAGCTCATCACTGCTGTCAGCCCAAGGTTATATTTGTTACTGATTAAGTACAAGGGGTCGGTTGTACTCATACTACACTATGTGTTTCGTGTGCGGATCCAGGTACTTTGGGGCATGGTGATTGCTAGAGTTGAGTTGGTTCTAGTGTTTTGGGCACTACGAGGTAGTTGATGTGTTCTCCGCAAACCTTGAAGTTCTCTTTCATTTATTTATGTTATTACTGTTCTATTGTTCAGACTATTGTATTGAGGATTTGGCCTTGTATTTTGATATTCACTAGTGCTCATGTACTCACTGACACCGTATCATTGGGATGGTTGTAAAAATATTAGTGTTGTTATGCAGTTATTTCATGATATCTCCGCTGTTGAGTTTATTAAAGTTCTATTTTACTGAATCTACTATTATTGTGGAACTGTTGCCTTACCTAGCAAGAAGTTTTAGATGTCGCCGCAGCTCTGGTAGAATTTGTTTCGTGACAAGTGTAAACCCAAAATTCAGAGATCGTAGATAGACAATAGACTCCTCAAAAGATCAACTCGATGCTCGGAGTGGAAGTCGAATGCTTGGAATGTTTATGAATGATTGGGGGGTCACATATAAGAAGGCTAACAGGTCCACAGACGTCAACATATTCGGAATTCATCATTTACTCTACGGTTATAAGATCCAACATTAAATCAACCATTACAAACCATTAAAATGACTGAAATTGAATGAGTGTAATAGCAACTTGACTCAACGAAACAACACCCTAGATTCACTATTATAAAAACTAACATTTGTACATTCGAACGGAGAATCTAGAATCTCAACAATCACTATTTAAATTAAAATTTTATTATTTTATCTTTGGTAGTCTCCCAACTTCTCTCTAATCAGGCTCCAAGCACTCAAGTCCCAAGAGACCACCGAATAACATCTCTTTTCCTTTCTTGCGTTACAATTTATTGTCTTATTTCTTATTCTATCTTCACTGTCTAGTTATTATTTGAATTGAATATGTCACTTTTGGAGGTACAAGAAGGGGGTGAATTGTTGACTGTTTAAAATTTAGTCGACTAACACAAGTAGTAGTCGACTAACCACAACACATATTTAAAGTAAGAAGTAAAGAAAAGTAAATAACACACAACGATTTATACTGGTTTGGTACCGTTGTGGTACATACATCCAGTTTCTCTTGGGTCATAAGGGTTCCCTTAAGATCTTTGAACAAAGTTACAATACATATGATTTTAACGCGTTCACCACCGACGAACAATATCAACACTTGAGTTCGAAACAACACACAACTCTCTTTTGTGTTCTAGATCTCCCTATCTTTTGAGACATTAATAAGTAAGGATTATAGTATTTGAACTAAGAAGTAGATAGACTTAGAATACAATGTGTGTAGTTGCACAATCTTCTTTTTGAAAGATCAACCTTCTTATAGGAGAGAAAAAAGTTGTTGAGTCTTTAGAGAAATCAGAGGCACAAGATCTTTGATTAAGGGATTTGACCCAAGGGGTGCCTCTTCGAATCTTGCTCTTTGAAGAGCCCAGATTCGATTGTGAGCTTCCTTGTCACAACTTGATTTAAGGAGTCATTTATGCCTGGAGTAGCTTAATTCACGAGCGCAGTAATTGTTGATGATCTTCTTAATTAGAGAATCCATGATTGGAAATCTGAGTTCCCTTGATTGAGGACGAGACAATCTGCTTCTTTTGATTGCCCATAAATGTAGTAACAACATCTTCATTCTTTTCTTACTTGCCATTTCGAATCCAGGAGCAATCTTGTTGAGTATCTCTATTGTTTCCTTTTTGTTTGTCCTGTAAATATAACATATGATAATATTGTCATCATTGAAACTTAAACTTAAACATATCAATCTCCCCCTTTTTGACGATGACAATCAAGAAGGAGTAAACAAAGTATTTTAAGATACTTTCCTTTTAAAGAGTTTCTCCCCCTGAATTGTTGCTTTCATTGAGATTATGTGATGTTCCATTATGTTGTTCCCATATCTCCTCCTGAGTTGTTTACTCCCATTTTCTCCCTCTTTAACATCAATCAAAAAGGAAAGAGACACATACAGAGCAAGATAGAATATAATGTTCATACTAATAAGGTGGTTAGAGCATTAGATCCTTCAGTAGAGGCTTAGTTAGTATAAACCAAAAAAAATTGTCTGAAAGCAACCACCAACAAAAATAAGCATAAGAAAAAAAATTGTGTCATAATAGCACAACTAGGGGTATTAACTCCGTCCCATGAAGTATTTGAGGGTGTTGATCACTTTGGTGTAGAAGGAGTCATAGGAATTCTCAACATCCATGACGAGTTTGTCCATATTTTCACTCATAGAATTGAAATCCTTGGTTCCTTGTCTCCCTGTAGCTCCTATGTCAATCCGAAGCTTGGCCACATCTGTACTTGTCTCCTTAGTGACATACTTGATCTTATCTACATGTTTTTCATCTACAATAGCAGTAGCTTGACTCCATCAAGGTAGTGTTGAATTTGTGGAAGATTCTAGGAGGTAGTCGACTCAGAAGATGGTTGATCTGGACATCAACTGGAGCTAGAGCAATTTCAACCTTGGCTCGCTTAACCCATCCATCATTGCCCAGAGAGTACCCCATCATAGAAAAATCAATGCTTGGATGAAAAGGGTGCCAAGTCTACTTTCATAACTTCCAGAATATGAGAGATAAGAAGACCATAGGGCAAATATACATCAGAGGAGGAAATATCCCTGGCACTCTCAAGCATATATTGACTAATCCACATAAACAAGTCAAGAAGTTTACTATTAACCAGACAATAGAGTACAAAAACATCTCTAGTGGATAAAGAACTGAGGAACCCAGATCTAGGAAGGAGAGTGGTGGAAATCATATAGTCCAAGACACAGTGTTCAAACTTAAGCTTTTTTGGGGCCAATGTTAGGGGGGTTATCAGACAAAAAAGATTTTGCTTCATCAAAGGACACTTCAAAGTCTTAGGTCCAATAATTTTGGACAAACACTTCATACCCACTAAACTTGGCGGAAAAGATCTTTTCAATTTGGTAGGAGTCCAAAACAATTCTAGTCCCTAAAATCATAGATTCCAAATCATCATTATCATTCACAAAAAGATTTGCATAAAACATTCTCACAGGTTCTTCATACACAGTATTTCCAAGAGTGTCAAACAAAACGGAAAGGTGCTGAAAATCGAAAATTACAATCACATCACAATGAAGGCTTTTCATAAGAGAGAGACTTACAAAGCGTCCATAAGCCATTGATTTTGACTTGTAGGACTCAAACCTCACCTTTTCATTGGGGCCATAGAAGAGTAGCTTGTCTTCAAGACCAAACTCCAAACGTTCCACCTTGCCCTTCTTGGATGCGGCCTTTTTGGGGATTTGCTCCATGGGCCTCTTGCCGGCCTTTTTCTGGATGATAGGATGATTTTCATATGAAGCACTACTATCATTGTCTGTTATGAGAAAATCTAAGTCAATGAGAGAAGTATTGGAGATGGAGGGTTTTTGAAACTTTCAACTATGTCTGGTTTGCAGAGGAGGGATTTCTTTTGGCCATAGTGAGAGGAGTTGTTGGTAGTGAATGAGAGAAGTATTGGAGATGGAGGGTTTTTATCAAGGAGTTTGAGAAGAACGAAGAGGCGTCTTGGTTAATGGAAAGATTAAGTGCAGACAGAAGTGATGGTTCAGAAGTGACTGATCGGCGGTACTTGTAATAATTGCACTTCCACAGAGAATTAACTAGAACACAGATAATTAAGGAAATAAAATATTCTAAAAGTGTGTAAAATAATTTGAACACTTAAGGAAATATTTGATTTACAAATTTGGCACAATGCCAATCTTTTTTTGGAGAATATAGAATTTTTCTTCTAAAAGAGGTTTAGTAAAAATATCAGCAAGTTGAGAATCAATGCTAATAAACTCTAAATTAATATCACCTTTTGCTACATGATCACGGATAAAATGATGTTCAATTTATATATGCTTTGCTGTAGAATGATGCACAAATTTTTTAGATAAGCAGATAGCACTAGTGTTGTCACAAAAAAATAGGAGTAGAAGTAAGAGATAACTCATAATCAAGAAGTTGGTGCATGATCCATAGGACTTGTGTATAGCAGCTTCCAAAAGCTAGGTATTCTGCCTCAGTTGTTGATAGTGCAACACAATTTTATTTCTTGCTATGACAAGATACTAATGCATTTCCTAGAAATTGACATGTCCCACTGGTACTCTTCCTATCAATCTTGTCTCCTGCAAAATCAGCATTTGAAAAGCCTCTTAGAGAGAAATTGTTAGAGTGATCATACCATAGTCCAAACTCAGGAGTACCAATTAAATATCTAATAATATATTTAACAAAAGTAAAATGGGATTCCTTAGGAGCCGACTGAAATCTAGCACATTTACATACACTAATAAAGTAGAGATCCAATCATCCCTCTATACATGGTTTCATCAACCATTTTTCTATTGTTGTCTTCATCTAGCACGGAAGTTGGACTCACTGGAGTGCCAATAGCTTTAGCATTTTCCATCCCAATTTTTTTTACGAGCTCCTTGGTATACTTGGTTTGGCTGATGAAAATCCCTTTATGGGACTGCTTGATTTGAAGTCCAAGAAAGAATGTCAGTTCTCCTATCATGCTCATTTAAAATTCTCCTTTAATGGAAAGAGCAAATTCTTCACAAAGAACAGAGTTAGGGCTACCACAGATAATGTCATCTACATAAATTTGAGAAATAAGATTACCTGAATTTGATTGCTTAATAAAAATGGTTGTATTGATGTTACTTCATTTGAAACCATGATTTAGAATAATGGAACTTAACCTTTCATACCATACTCGAGGAGCTTGTTTGATACCGTACATGGCTTTAGTCAGCTTGTATACTTGGTTTGGAAAAGTGGCATTTGCAAAGCCATGAGGTTGCTTCACGTATACTTCTTCAAAGATATGACCATTTAGGAACACACTTTTAATATCCATTTGAAATAATTTGAATCCTTTGTGAGCAACGAAAGCAAGTAGAATTTGGATGGATTCAAATCTTCCCACAGGTGCAAAGGTTTCATCATAGTCGATTCCTTCATGTTGAGAGTAACCTTGAGCCACCAGTCTTGCTTTATTCCGAACAACTTGACCTGATTCATTCAATTTATTTCTGAAAACCCACTTAGTTTTGGAACAAGTTCCCAGACTTTGTTTCTCTCAAACTGATCTATTTCTTCTTTCATAGCATTAATCCAATGAGAATCCTTTAAAGCTTCATCCACTTTCTTGGGTTCAATTTGAGAAATGAGAGCTACATGAGATTTGTTCTTTTGAGATCTCCTTGTAGTTATTCCCTCCTGTGGATCTCCTATAATGAACTTGTGAGGATATCCTTGTTCATTCTTCCATTCATTTAGAGTATTTGCTGGAGACATCTTTTCTTTGATAGTCAACTGATCTGGTTGGGGTAGGTCAAGATCTTCTGGAGGAACTTCAGCTAGTTGAGTCTGTAGATTAGCTGACTCAATTTGATGATCCTTACCTACAATAACAGACCTTGGAGCACAAGAGATTTCCTCATCTTCAAGAATATATTCATTCCTTGGGCGAGGGTTAGTATTAACAAAAACAACACGAATAGATTCTTCAATACATAAGGCTCTCTTATTAAAAACTCTGTAAGCTGAGTAGCCAAGAAATATACCTCCGTCACTCTTTGGATCAAACTTACCCAGATTGTCCTTTACATTGTTATGAATGAAGCATTTGCATCCGAAAGGGTGGAAATAGCTGATGTTTGGTTTCTAACCATTCCACAATTAATAAGGAGTCTTTTTGAGAATTGGTCGAATGACATCTGTTAATGATATGACATGGTGTACTCATAGCTTCTGCCCATAAACAAAGAGGTAGAGAGTTTTCCACTGTAACGATCCGATCGGTTATTTTGAGAATTTACACCCTTATCCTCTATTAATTGCTTTCTATGTATTTATTTATGCTATTATGATTTGCCAAGAAGATTCGTTTTAAGTTTCGAAGTGTTTTGGGACACTTAGTCCCTAAATAAGAGCTTAAGATTTAGAATTTGGACCGTAATCGAAATAGTGTGAAGACCGGCTTAGAATGGAATTCCGTCGATTCTATTAGCTCAGTTGGGTGATTTCGGGCTTACGGGCATAGTCGGATTGTTTTTTGGAGGTCCGTAGCTTATTTAGGTTTGAAATGCCGAAAGTTGAATTTTGAAGTTACCGAATCGATAGTGAAATTTTGATATCGGGGTCGGAATCCAGTTCCAAAAGTTGGAATAGTTCCGTAGTGTTGAATATGACTTGTGTGTAAATTTTGGGATCAATCGGACATGGTTTGGTTGCTTTCGGCAACATTTGTAGGATTCTTGAGATTTCAAGTTCATTAGGCTTGGATTGAGGGGTGATTCAAGATTTTAGCGTTGTTTGATATGATTTGAGGGTTGGACTAAGTTTGTATGATGTTTTAGGATTATTTGGCATGTTTGGTTGAGATCCCGGGGGCCTCAAATGCGTTTCGGATGCTTAACGGGAGTGGATTTGGACTTAGGCATTTGCTGACATTGTTGAACCTGCTATAACTGCACTTGTGTATGTGGGACCGCAGGTGTGGCACCGCAAAAGTGGCTTGATAACCATAGAAGCGAGTTTGGCCTTGTGCTCTAAGGACCGTTGATGCAGCTGGGAAATCGCAGAAGCGTGACCGCAAATGCGGCCCAGCGATCGCAGATGCGGCTCTGGCTCGGATAAGTCAATTTCGCACCAGCGATGCTTTACTTGCAGGTGCAGGACCGCAGATGTGGCCCCATGACCACAGAAGCGGAAATTGCTGGGTAGAAATATGAAGTTTTGAGGATTTGAAGCTCATAACATCAAATTCGATTTTTGAGCTCGGGGCAAGGCGATTTTGTGAGGATTTTGAAGAGAAAATTAGTGGGTAATGATTCCTAACTCCTTTTTGATTAGATCCCATTAATCTAAGCTTAATTTTATTGTTTAGTTTTGGATTTGGGGTGAAAAATTGTGAAAATTTGAGAAAAGTTCTTAGGCCAAATTTTGGGATTTTGATCAAGATTTTTGTATTGGATTTAAGTGATTTTGGTATGGTTAGACTCGTGAGTGAATGGGTGTTCATAATCTGTAATTTTTACCCAATTCTGAGACGTGGTCTGGGGAGGATTTTTGGGCATTTTTCTATTTTCTTGCCTTAGCTTCGATTCCTTTAGCTAAACTCGTTGTTTGTAGTTATATTTACATTATGAAATTGATTCAGATATATTTGGGCCACTCGGAGTTGGATACTCCTGGCAAGAGCATGATTTCAGATTGATTGAGCTTTGTTCGAGGTAAGTGGCTTGCCTGGGGAACTCCCCTTAGGATTTTGGTACTGTTGTTATATGAATGCCGTGTATGTGAGGTGACGAGTGCGTACATGTGCTAATTGTTGAAAAACCCCATTTTCATTAGGTAAATATCTATGTTTCCTTTTAATTGAGCAATACTTGTATTTGAAGTTTCCTGTTAGGCTTAGGAAAGCATGCTTATATGAGTTAATTGTTTTCTCTGCTTTAACTGTTTACTTGGATTCTGTGTAGCATGATTAGAGTAGGATTTTCCTATTTTCCTGATATGAACTTAGATAGAACTGTAGATTTCTTTCTTGAGACTGTTGTGTGTTTACTTTGGGACTACAGATCAATATTTCGGGAGATCCCCCTGCACATTTATAGTTGGGACTATGGAACGATATCCCAGGAGATCCCCCTATACTGGCTATTTACTTTGGGACTACGAGACGGTATCCCAGGAGATCCTCTGTACTTTTATGTTTGGGACTACGAGACGTTATCCTGGGAGATCCCTTGTTGCTATCTCTTCTTACTGAGCTATTTCCTTTATGATATTTCATTTTTATTTGACTGTTAGCATCTTTAATTACACTGTTACATTTTATACTGTTTCACCTTATTATATTTATAACCAGTAGGGCCGTGACCTTCCTCGTCACTACTCAACCAAGGTTAGGATTAACACTTACTAGGTACCGATATGGTGTACTCATGTCCTTTCCTGCACATGTCTTTCGTGTGCAAATCTAAGTTCTTCTACTCAGCCATATTATCTGTGAAGCGAGGCGATTCAGATACTTTGAGGTACATCTGGTGCATCTGCGGACCTAGAAGTCCCTCTCTATTCTCCCTTTAGCTATAGACTTCCTGTATTTACTTTTGTCTAGACTTCTGGAGTTAGAACACTATGTATTTTCTTTAGCTTGTGATTTCATGAGATTTAGGGTTTTGGGAGTGTTTTGTTCAGTTTTAGAGAGTGATGTTGTATATGCCTAGCGGCATTTTATTTTTTTTTTATTTTGTTACCCATAAATTGCTAGTTTCATATCTTTATTTTCTTTTTCCACAATCTGTTAGGCTTACCTAGTCCTATAGACTAGATGCAATCACGACAGTTCACATAGGGAGAAATAGGGTCGTGACAAGTTGGTACCATAGCTCTAGGTTCATGGGAGTCATGAATCACAAGCCGGTTTATTAGAGTCCCGCAAACCGGTACAAAGATGTCTGTACTTATCTACGAAAGGCTATGTAAATGTTAGGAAAATTTCACTTCATTTTATTTCCTCATCGTGCGAGATTTTTGATATCTAAATTCTAAACCTCTTTCGTCTATTCTCTCATAGATGGTGAAGACACGTGCCACCGGAGATGATCAGACACCCTCACCCCTTTCTAGAGCCGCCAGAGGTTAGGGCTAGGGTAGAGACCGAGGACGCACACGTCATGCAGCTAGAGCACCCATGCGAGCTGCTACAGAGGAGCCACCAGCAGCTCCAGCCAGTTCCCAGGCGCCTGACACGCCTACTGCTGCTACAACTCCAGCTCTCCAGGAGACCCTTGCACAGTTCATGAGCATGCACACCACTCTAGATCAGGCATGGTTTCTTCCCCTTGCTGCATCCACATCTCAGGATGAGGGAGGAGCATAGACTCCCACCATCTGCACTCCTGAGCAGTGAGTGCATGTTGATCAGGTCCCAGAGATAACATAGGCACTGCCTGTAGCCCCCGTTCAGCCTCAGGATAGGGCTGTAGCATCAGAGGAGGAGCAACGGAGGCTTGAGAGGTTTAAGAAGTACCAGCCTCCTACATTCAGTGGTCTAGCATCGGAGGATGCTCAGGGATTTCTAGAAGAGTACCACCGTATCCTGCGCACTATGGGTATATCAGGATCGAGTGGGGTTTCTTTCACTGCCTTCCAGCTTCGAGGAGCAGCCTATCAGTGGTGGTGTACTTTTGAGTTGGACAGTCCAGCTGAAGCAGCTTCCCTTACATGGACTCAGTTTTCAGATATGTTCTTGAGAAAGTATGTCCTTTAGAGCCTCAGGGATGCATGGCAAGCGGAGTTTGAGCATTTGCGCCAGGGTTCTATGATTGTTTTAGAGTATGGTGTCTGTTTCAGTGACTTGGCTAGGCATGTACTAGCCTTGGTTTCTGCGGTTCGCGAGAGAGTTTGCTGGTTTATTGAGGGGCTTATTCCCAGCATCAAATCCAGCATGGCCTGAGAGCTAGAGATGGACATTTCTTATCAGCAGGTGGTGAGCATTGCTAGGAGACTAGACAGAATGCATGCTCGGGATAGAGAGGAGAAAGAGAGGCCAAGAGGTCTCGAGAGTCGGGCTATTATTTTGGTGCCCGTGCTCCAGCTGCAGTTTGTCATGGTAGTATTTATATGAGTCGCCCCATTCATTCGGTTGTTCCAGAAGCCAGTGGTATTCCAGTTCCTCCTAGACCTTAGGAGCCTTATTATGCACCTTCGGTATCTAATGCACCTCCTACACAGGGTGCTTTCTATGGTCAGTCCAGCAGACCTGGCCCGAGCCAGTCATAGCCACCACGTCCTCCTAGAGCTTGTTTTGAGTGTAGCAAAACATGTCATATGGTGAGGGATTTCCCCAGACTTAGGAGGGGTGCACCTCCGCAGACTTCTCATCCACGGCGTGCTCTATAGAGTTCCCAGGCTATGATCACAGCACAAGTTGCTACCTCACCTACCCAGCCAGGTAGATATGGAGGTCGGGGAGGTAGAGGTATCCCTAGAGGGGGAGGCCAGGCCACATACTATGCCCGTACTAAGGCTATTGCCTCCGATTTTGTGATCATAGGTATTGTTCCAATCTGTCGTAGAGATGCATCAGTTCTATTCAATCCAGGCTCCACTTATCCTTATGTATCCTCTTATTTTTCCTGCATTTGTGTGTATCTCGGGATTCTTTGACTTCCCCTATTTATGTTTCTACTCCTGTGGGAGATTCTCTTATTGTGGACCGCGTTTATCAGTCGTTGTTTGATTTCTCTTAGTGGGTTTGAGACTAGAGCAAATTTGTTATTGCTCAGCATAGTAGATTTTGATGTTATATTGGGTATGAACTGGTTGTCGCCCCATTATGCTATTATTGATTGTCACGCCAAAACTGTGACACTGGCTATGCCAGGTGTACCGCGAGTAGAGTGGAGAGGTACCTTAGATCATACTTCCAGTAGAGTTATTTCATTTCTTAAAGCTCTGCAAATGGTTGAGATGGGATGTGACGCGTATCTAGCTTATATGAGAGTTGTCAGTATTGATACCCCTATAATTGATTCAGTCCCAGTAGTACGAGATTTATCTGATGTATTTCCAGCTGATTTTTCGGGCATGCCACCCAACAGAGATATTGATTTTGGCCCTAGAAGGTCGGGATCGAATCCATAAGGAGCTAGATTGTTTGGAAATTGAGTTCCTATCTATACTAGTAACGTGCAAAGTAGTTGTTTATACTTCTAAACATGCGTTGATGGTTCACTAATCTAGATTATCACTAATGATGCTGAAATTAAGCTAAGTATGATATTTTTTTGTGAGGTTTTCTTAATTTATTGAAAGGAACTAGGGAAGTGGCGTTTCCCTAGGTGAATACATGACGGGTTCTAAAGCCTAAGGCAAATTTGTTATATTTGTAGAGTGTGATATAGCCAATGCACGAAACTACTCACTCTATACCTCTTGGTAGCTTGAGTGACTTTGCCATTATTGGCTTTCTCAAGACCAATTGGTAGGTTTAAGTTGGGTATTACTATCTCTAGATTTAACCCTTTAATTGGGGCTATCAATCTCTTGAATACGCCCCAATTCCTTGTTGGCCTAATTTTTCTAGACTCAAACTCTCTTTCTCAAGAAGAGCCCAAGTCAAATAGGCACAAATTAGTGTTTGCAACACCAAATTCAACATGGAAAAGACAAATCATGCCAAATATCAACCACCCATAAACATCTAAGCCCTAAAACAAGAGACTCATCAAATACCTGCACTAGGGTTGAGCCACAACCCTAACTAATGAGTCTCGCTACTCATAATAATGGAAGAAATCAGATATTTAGTTGAAGAATAACCCACAAAATTTAATTACAAGCTAAGATTTGAAGATTCAATGTTGAACTAGCTACAAAATTACTCAAAATAGGTTAAAATGGTATTCACGAGCTCAACCACATATACGATACCCTAAAAATCTGAAAAAGAAGTATTTATACAAGGCTGAATTTTCTAGACAAAAATACCCTGACAGAGGTACCACGGACCACGAAAAATGGACTGCGGCCGCAGTCAGGATTTTTGGCTTCAAATCTTTGTTCTTTGAATCTAGCCACCACGAACCGCAATAAATGGACCGCGGTCGCGATGTCTTTACCGCTACCACACAAAATGTACCACGATCAGTGCTGTCTTGATACTTCCAAAATCCTTGCTCTCTGAATCCCCCCTCTGCAAGCCGCAACAAATGGACTGCAGCCATGATGAAGCTACTGTGGCCGCAAAGCATATACCGCGGGCCGCATTGCTTGAAACTCTAGGATTGCATCTTCTCTGATCTTTTCCACCGCGGACTGCACTAAATGGACCGCGGTAGGTATGGGTCTAATGCAGTTGTAGTTGATTTACTGCTGCAGCGGTGCTTTGACTTGTTCTTGGCACTTGTGCATGTTTCACTCCTTTTTGAGCTGGTTTTGATATACACTTTTAATCCAAAACTCAAGCAAAAAGGGGTATAAAATAGACTTCCCTTTAGAACTTCATTTGCTTCATTTTGGCACACATTCTCTTGACTCTTTGAGTCATTTACTTCTTTATTGGGGGTTAGAGAGACACACCGTCAATCTTTCTTGTTCATTTCAAACCTTTTTCTCCTTTCTAATCTTTCCACGCCTTTCATCTTTTTACTTTTATTGATCCCTTCATTTCTTCAACATTGTTCATTCTTTTTAACTATTTTTTTCTTTTTGCCTTTCCTTTTCTTCATTTTGAACTTTATAGCACTTTTTCCATTCCTCGTCTCTTCCCCCAAACTTATGCTTTTGCCTTGTGCTAAGGAAAGATCAGGTGCCAAGAGAGGGTCTTTTTAGAATGGGTAAAGGCTTGTATCATGGTCTTTGAAAGAAAAAGGCTATGGCTAAAAGAGGTTGACTAGGATATTATCATTGGTAGGCTATGGATGTTTTCAAGAATACCATTCGGATCAAGGAGAGCCTATAATCACTTCTCAAGTAAAACTATACTTACGATTTCGCCTAGACAAACATTCAGGGCAATTTCTAGACTCAATGGCACGTGACTTGGACTTGCAAATCCAATTCTCACCATACAAGCTATAGGATTTCTAACAAGACAGAGTAGGGGGCCCACAACAACCTTAGCTAAGATTTGAGCAATGTAAATGGTCCCTAAAAACCACTTAATGATTATTAACCAACACAAGAGTCTCAAGGTCACAACTGTCACCATCCTATACACAACAATTTGTTTTTAACCATAACATCAAAGGTAAATGTATTAGGTCCAAGTGAAACTTTGCTTGAGGAACTATTACTCACTAGCTACTATTTACACAAAAACAAAAAGAAAATAGACTCAAACCCTTAAGAAGGTTATCATGCCACCCATCATCGAGAAGAGCCACCCGGTTCACACACATTCCACCTTTGGAAATAACCGTGGCATTAAGAAAACCAAAGGCTTATTGAATGCAAAACTCAAAATAAGAATCTACTAAACTGAAAAAAGAACTACTAAAATGAAGTAAGAATCTATGAAAGAAAATACGGAAGGTAAACTGAATATGTACAATAGGGGATTTAAACGAATATACATAAGAGGGAATGAATATATACATAAGGAAGTAACTTTATATACAAACCAAGATTGTAAAATACGAAAAGTGTAATAAATTGGTAAAATTATATACATACCAAAAAGTGAAAAAGCATAACAAAAAGGAAAATAGTATCATAATTACAGTCTAACATCATCAAAATAGGGCTACCCCCTCAAATGAAAGCTAGTATTGTCCTCAATGATAACTAGCCAAAAATAAGCTAAAAAAGAAGATAGAGAGTAAAGAAAACTCCCTATAGGTCCTCCGTCTGCATGGGGTCGTGAGACTGGGTCCCTGGGTCATGTGACTGCTCGGGAACCTGTGACTGGTCCCTATAACATGTTCCTACTCTAGGACCTGAGGCTGGCTAGAGGAACCTCCCTATGGGTCCTTCAACTCAATCACTGCATCATCTGTCTGGGGATCACTTTCCTCCTCTTTGGTGCCCTCTCCAACTCCTGCTCCTGCTCTGGCTCAGTCTGATGCAACAGTAACTCCAATGGTAGATGATAATCAGCCTTTATCTTCTCCATTTCTCCCCTCAACTCCTTTACGGACTCCTTTGAGGCTCGAGTCTTTCTCAGCTTCTTTGTCTCCTTGATCAGCTCCTTCAGTGACTTTCCATGAGAACCTATAGCATCCAGAATCAACTGCTGGTTCTCCAAGAGATTCTTCTTGTTGTCTAGAAGCTCCTTGAGAGTCTCCTCTACTGAAGCTGGAATCTATGGTTGTGGGTGTACATACTGGGCTACCACCGAGCTAGAAAGCACTGACATCTTAGAAGTAGTTGCCCGTATCCAATTGTTGATACTGGCAAGTGTTTGGCTCAAACGGTGGGCAGTAAATGGGTAGGCTGAGAATGATGGGATATCTGGAGCAGTGGAAGTAGAAGGCCCAGATGTGGGAACTGGTATGGCAGGGAAAGGTTGGGAAGTAGTGACTACCACTACTGGCCAGTAGAAGTAGTGGCTTTTCCTTTAGAATCTTTGGCTTTAGGGTTGTCATCAGCCTTAAGGCTGCACCAGGTAAAGGGAATTTTGGGTTTCACCTTCACGTCAAAGCTCCTTTTCTCCACCTCCTGGTCTTCAAAATACATTGTAAGAAAATTTGGGAAGGGGTATGATCTGTCACCCTCATTGACCAACCTAGAGATCACACTCCTGACATTGATCAGGAACCCCGCCATAATAGATGCCACCAATATCGCCCGGGAGACCGGCATACAGTTTGCATGGGTAGTGGGGTCCATCCTACTGCAAACAAAAGTCTCCCACCCTTTCGCCTCAAAATTAAGAGTCTTCCTCAAGATTGCAACTCCTACTGTCAACCCTGCCGGGGTGCTGACCGGGAGAGCCAAATATGATGCTAACCATGGACGGGTTGCCTCATTAAGTGCCAATTTCTCCAAGTATAATGATTCATCTTCCTTAGGAAAGCCCGGGTACTTATTGATTGTTTTTCTATCGAACATCACTTTCAATTTCCGTACTTTATTAACTTTGGTATCCTTCTTGATGTGGGCAACATTGGCGTAAAACTCTTTGACTAAGTGCTCACTTGCCTCTGGCACCCTGCCGGTGAAGTAATCCCACCCCAGTCGTTCTCTGAATTGCTTCTTCACATTAGGGTTGTGAGGCAGGAGATCTTTCTCTATGAACTGGTGCTCAATATTAAGAAACCTCAGAGGCCCCCATTCCCAGAACTTGTGGTATGCCAACTCACTAACAAACCTCCTTCTTCACACCTCGGGTTTTATAGTTCTCTCCACACCCCTGGGTTGGGGTTCTCCCTCTTCTTCTTAATCAATTGGATCCTCACCCGGTGACGAAGTTGTAGGTGAAGTAGAGGCTGTATTTTGACTACTTTCTGCCGAGCTCTCAGATGACTCAGATGAAACCTGAACTGAAGCACGAGCAGTAGGAGAGTGTGGAGAGGTAGGTGAATCTCTCAAACGAAGCCTTTCCGGGAATTCTGGTACATACTCCGACACTGAATCAGACTCAGATGCCCCCCGAGAGGGCAAGCACTCACTTCCCTCAGAATGGGAATCAACTCTATCTACAGCTTTGATGAGTTTTCTGGTTTCCCTAATTGCTTTCCAAACTGTTGGGGTCAATTTGATCATGTCTCGTTTCCTACCCGGGAGGACTCTGCTCTACCTTTCTGTTTGTAACCACCCCCTCTTGATTTAACCATTATTTGCAAGGAGAATTCAGTTAATGTTTGGTAGTATCAATACCAGAAGAAACAGTGCAGAAACTGTTGACCGCGGACCGCATAAAATGCATTGCGGTCACAAAGAGACCACCGCGGACCACCAAAAATCAAATGCAACCGCGGTGAGGTGGGATTTAGACTACCCACCCTCTGATACAGGTTCATCGCGGACCGCAAAAAATGATGCGCAGCCGCGGTAAGGCACCGCAGACTGCACAAAATCAACTGCGGTCGCGTTAGGCGAAACGAGGCAACAATGACCCAGAGTTTCAATTTTTTTGTGCATTTTAGCCTTAATCAACATTTTATCAACCCACTAGGTAGTTAGTCACCATGCTTGAATAATTAAAACCCAATCTAAATTATATTATATAACTCTAAGTTAAAAATTGAAAGAAAAAAGAAGAAGAAGTAGTAGGAACTATGAAATTAAAAGAAATAAAAAAAATTAAAGACTAAGGATAGATTTTAATTACCAGAAATGAGATGTAATTCAGATGATTAAAAATCAGTACTTAAATTTGTGCAACTTAGGGTTTTGATGAATAGTGTTTAGGCCTCTTTAGAGTGAAAATGAGCGAAAAGTATAAAATGAGGCATGGGGTCTATTTATAGAAAAAGACCTGGGGGCCACACTACTTACCCACCGCGGCTACGGCAAATCAACCGCGGACCGCAGTTAAGAAATTTAGATGGGCACAGGCATGGACATCACCACAGACTGCAGATAATGCATCGCGACCGCGGTAAAGCACCGTAGACCGCAAAAAATGCACTACGGCGACGGTTGAAAATTCAGGGACTTCTCACTTTGGCACATTTGGCATCGCTGACCGCGGTCAATTACTGCCTCCGCGGTGAGCCCATCGCAGCTGCGGAAAATGCATTGCGGCAGCGATGCAAACTTCAAAAGAATGCAACCATTTTTCCAATTTGTCCTGCACTACATCAAAACATCCATGCACACATCTCACAACCAGTTAGTCCAAAAATAGATCCTACGCTAACAATGAAATCAAAAAGAAAGAAATAAAAACACATGGTCTGCCTCCCAAGAAGCACCTGATTTAACGTCGTGGCACGATGCAGGTTACCGTTAAATCACTTGAGATGGATCATTGCCACTATGTGGCTGTCATCAATCTTGCCAAGATAATGCTTGAATCTGTGCCCATTAACTCTGAAGATCTCTCTATTTTTGTTTTTGAAGTCAAGTGCACCAAACGGAGTCACAAGCATCACTTCAAAAGCTTTCCCGGAAACATATGTATCTTGCTTTGATGATGAGTAGGCTTGTTGTGCTTTGGCCCTTCTGTGGGCTTTTATCGAGGAAAGCAGGCTTGATAGGGCCAAGTCTTCATTTGTAGGACTTTGATGGTTCATGTCATTCATGTAGGCTTGGGTTTTTCATTTGGGTCCTATTGGGGCACCCTGTGGGCCAATGCGTATAAGCTTGGGCTTTCTTAACGTGGCTCATTTGACGATTCAGTACATGGATGTCACGAATCTATTGGCATAGAATATGGAATCTTTTCTACGTAAGCTGGTTGTACAAAGTTTGTTTGTTCAACTGAACAAGAGAACCAAATTACCCACTTTGAACTCCTTAGCATGAGCATATTTGTCATAAAGGTACTTCATCTTGTCCTTATACAAGGACGAACTAGAGTAGGCATGAAATCAGAATTCATCAAGTTCATTTAGCTGATCCACACGAAGATTTGCTGCCACATCCCATTCAAGATTTAGCTTTCTCAAAGCCCACATGGCCTTGTGTTCCAACTCAACCGGTAGATGGAAAGCTTTCCCAAACATGAACTGGTAAAAACACATAACAATCGGAGTCTTGTAGGCAGTTCTATAAGCCCATAGAGCATCATCCAATTTTTTTGACCAATCGGTCCTAATAGCATTGACCGTCTTTGACAATATACTCTTAATTTCCTTGTTTGAGACTTCAACTTGGCCACTCTCCTGAGGATGATAAGGGGTAGAAACTTTGTGATTGACACCGTACTTTGCAAGCAAAGTGTCAAAAGCTTTATTGCAAAATGAGACCCCCCATCACTTATGATTGCTCGAGGAGTGCAAAACCTAGTTAAAATACTTTTCTTAAGAAATGCAACAACACTCTGGGCCTCATTATTGGGTAAAGCCATGGCCTCTAACATAGTCAACTGCCACTAGAATGTATGTATTTCCACATGAACTAACAAACGTGCCTATGAAATCACTGCCCCACATATCAAAGATATCAACTTTGAGTATAGTGGTGAGAGGCATCTCATCCTTCTTTGAAATTCCACCCGCTCTTTGACATTCGTCGCATCTCTTCACAAGTTCACTTGCATCCTTGTACAATGTTGGCCAATAAACACCACAACTAAGAACCTTTGAAGCTATTCTCGCCCCACCATGAAGACCACCATAGGGAGAGGAATGACATGCCTCTAAAATACTCAATTGCTCCTCCTCCAAGACATATCTCCGGATCACACCGTCAGTGCAGATCTTGAACAAGTAAGGCTCATCCCAATAGTAGTCCAAACTATCCCGTTTAAGCTTCTTCCTTTGGTTAGAAAAGAGCTCACACGGTACAATATCGATCACAAGAAAGTTGGCAACATCCGCGAACCATGGCATGCTATTCACTGATATGGAGAGGAGTTGCTCATCAGGTAAAAAATCATTAATTTCAAGGCCATCAAGGGGCCTCCCCTCCTCCTCCAAGTGGGACAAGTGGTCTGCCACTTGGTTTTCACTTCCTTTGCGATCCACAATCTCCAAGTCAAACTCTTGAAGTAATAAAATCCATCTCATCAATCGTGCTTTGGAGTCATTCTTGGTCATCAAGTAGCAAAGTGCAGCATGGTCCGTATAAATTATCACCTAAGCCCCCATGAGATGGGGCCTAAATTTCTCCATTGCAAACACAATCTCCAATAACTCTTTTTTCGTCACCGAGTAATTCACTTGAGCATCATTCATTGTTTTGGTTGCATAATACACCGGGTGAAACATTTTATTCACTCTTTGACCGAGGACCGCTCCAACCACAACATCACTCGCGTCACACATGAGCTCAAAAGGCAAGCTCCAATTGGGTGCGGTAATAATAGGAGTGGTGGTCAACTTGTACTCGAGGAGTTCAAAAGCTATCATGCATTCCTCATTGAACACGAACTTCACATCCTTTTCCAAAAGTTTGCACAAAGGATTCACTACCTTCGAAAAGTCCTTGATAAATCTCCGGTAGAACCCCGCATGCCCAAGAAAACTTCTAACCCCCTTGACTTAAGTGGGGGGAAGAAGCTTTGAAATCACTTCAATTTTGGCCTTGTCCACCTCTATTCCATTCTTTGAAATCATATGTCTAAGGACAATGCCCTCCTCGACCATGAAGTGGAATATTTCCTAGTTGAGCACGAGATTCGTCTCTTCGCACCGAGCCAACACTTTGTCAAGGTTCTTCAAACATTCATCAAAGGAGTAACCCACCACGCTAAAGTCACCCATAAACACTTCTAATAAATCCTCTACCATGTCGGTAAAAATAGCCATCATACACCGCTGGACGGTAGCCGGTGCATTACACAACCCGAAAGGTATCCTGGAAAATGCAAAGGTCCCGTATGGGCATGTGAAGGTAGTTTTCTCCTGATCCTCTGACGCAATCAATATCTAGTTGTAGCCTGAGTACCCATCCAAAAAAATAGTAAAAGGAACGCCCCGCAAGTCTATCTAGCATCTGGTCAAGAAAGGCCAATGGGAAGTGATCCTTTAGGGTCACTTTATTCAACTTGCAGCAGTCCATGCACACCTGCCATCCAGTGACAGTCCTGGTAGGAATCAACTCATTTTTCTCCTTAGTCACCACAGTCATACCACCCTTCTTTTGCTCACATTGCACCGGAAAAGTTCAAGAACTATCTGAGATGGGGTGCACAACCCTTGCATCAAGCCACTTGATCACCTCCTTTTAGACAACCTCTTGCATCGCCACATTCAACCTGCTTTGATCTTCCATGGAGGGCTTTGCACCATCTTCGAGAATAATCTTATGCATGCAAAAGGCGGGGCTTATTCCTTAAATATCCTCTACAGTCCATCCAATTGCCTTCTTCTGTCTTTGGAGCGCCGCCAATGTGGCATCTACCTAAATGTTAGTAAGACAAGAGGAAATAATAACTGGCAAAGTTGAACTAGGGCCTAAGAATTCATATCTGAGGTGTGAAGGCAAAGGCTTCAACTCCAACATGGGAGGTTCCTCAATTGAGGGCTTTGTTAGGGGAGTTTTTCTGTTCTTAAGATCCAGAGAAACCTTACGGGGCTCATAAGAATAAGACCCCATACTATGCAAAGCATTGATACACTCCACCTTTCCTTCATCTTCCTTGACATCTAGGTTCAACAGTACCACCTCTAGATCCTCCACATTTATCATGGCACTGGTATCATCAACGATCACCTCATTGACAAGATCCACAAAGGAGCACACTTCCTTGCTATTTGGTTGTTTCATTGATTTGCATACATGAAAGACCACTTTTTTATCACCCACCCGGAAGGTGAGTTCCCCTGCTTCCACATCAACTAAAGCCTTCCAAGTTGCAAGGAAAGGTCTTCCCAAGATTATAGGCACCTCATAATAGACCTCGCAGTCGACAATCACAAAAATTAGCCGGCAAGATAAATTTGTGCACTGGGACAAGAACATCATGAATTATGCCCAATGGCATCTTCATTGTTCTATCCACCATTTACAATCTCATGGAAGTCGGCCTCGGTTGCTCAATACCCAAAGTCTTGAAAATGGAGTAAGGAATCAAGTTGATACTTGCCCCCAAATCACATTGTGCTTTTGCAAAGTTTGCACTCCCAATGGTGCAATGAATGGTGAAAGTGTCGGGATCTTCTAGCTTTGGAGCCATCGACTGCACTATTGCACTAACTTGGTGGTTCATATTGATGGTCTCACAATCCATGGTTCTTTTCTTTGTCACCAAGTCTTTCATGAACTTGGTGTAACCCGACATTTGTTCTAAAGCCTCCACCAAAGTCACATTAATTGATATGCTCTTCATCATGTCAATAAATTTCTTAAACTGGTTCTCATTTTTCTGCTTCGCTAGCCTTTGAGGATAAGGTGGAGGTGGCCTTGGCAAAGAAGCCTTGGATTTAGGCACAACTGTTTCCGGCATGTCTATTACGTGTTCCCTAGACGGGTTCACGTCATTCTGAGTTTCCACCTCATTATCTTGGATATCAATCCTCACTTCCTCATTTAAGTTCTCATCAGTCACATTCTCAACCACAAAAGGGATATCATCCTCTTGCAACTCAACTTCATCAGTCAAAAATTATCTTTATTTGGAGGCATTCACATCACCGCCTCGTCCACTTCTTGTAGTCACCGCTATTGTATGCCCGGTATTCTTCCAACCCTTCGGGTTGACTACTGTATTACTAGGTAGAGTCCCTTTAGGGTGAGTATTCAAGGATTGTTAGATTTGGCCTAGTTGAACCTCCAAGTTTCTGATTGAAGTATTATGGGATGCCAACTGGGCATCAAAGTTAATATTCTTCTTCATCATCTATTCAAACATCATTTCGATTCTCCCCATTTCATTGTTGGATGAACTAGAACCTTGGGATGGAAATGGGGGTGGATTGTTCGGTTGTTGATACATCGGGGTCTTTGAAAGCCTTGCCCCCGATTTCCTTGATTGCAATTGTTCCAACCACCTTGATTGTTGTTTCCACCCTAGTTATTGTTGCTGCCACTCTAATTACCCTGATTGTTCTGGTTTCTCCAATTTTAGTTTTGGTTGTTGTTCCCCCAATTACTATTCCCTTGTTGTTGTTGATTTCCCCAATTGCCTTGGGATCTCCATTGTTTTTTTTGGTTAGAAGAATTGCCCTTTTGGCCTTGATAGTTGTTCACGTATTGCACTTCTTCATTCTGCTCATCATACCCATCATCTTGGAACCCACCACTATCTTATTCATATTGATTCAAACTCCCTTGGTTCTGTTGTCTTCTTTTGTTCACTAACATGTTGACACCCTCCATAACATTTACTTGTCGGGGAGTTTGAACCTGTTATGATTGTGCTTTTGCTAGCTAGTTCATTGTTGTTGTCAGTTCTGCTATTGCCTGCCCATGATCATGGAGCTCTTTGTGCAAGTGAATGACTGTGGGGTCACCCTATGGCACATTGGCTCGACTTTCCCAAGTGAAAGAAGTGCCCGCCATCTCATCCAGTATCTCACAAGCTTGATCATACGGTGTGTTCATGAAATTTTCCCCGGTGAGTTGGTTTACTATGCACTGATTTGTTATGTTAATGCCTCGGTAGAATGTCTGTCGTATCATTGCCTCAATCATATCATTATTTGGGCATTCCTTTACCATAGTCTGGTATCTTTCCCATATCTCATGCAGTGGTTCATTGGGCTCCTATTTGAAAGCTAAGATTTCATCCCTCAAGGTTGCCATGTGACCCGGCGAGAAAAACTTTGCAATGAATTTATCCGCCAACTCATCCCATGTATGGATGGTGTGGTTGGGAAGTCTCGCCAGCCAATCCAATGCTTTCCCTCAAAGAGAGAAATGGAATAATCTCAAGCCCAAGGCATCCTCGAACACATTCGTTTGCTTGCTCCCCCAGCATGTATTAACAAATCCTTTAAGGTTGTAAGCATTTTGATGGGGAGCACCCGTGAAATACCCTCGCTGCTCCAACAATGTCAACATCACGTTAGTAATTTGAAAATTGCCCGCCTAGATTCGGGGTGGGACAATTGCACTAGCGTAACCCTGGTCTGGAAGCACTTGAGGTACAACTCTTGGAGTTGGCGGGGGAGGGTCTGGAATATTATTATCATTGGCCTGTTGGCCTATCCTTTGTCCTTGAGGTACTAGAGGTAACTCTTCATCTCCATTGTCATCAACCTCCTCCCCCGGTGGAGTATCTCTGATAGATGCGTTGTTTGGCATATTTTAGTACCTGAATTGAGAATTCACCCAAGTAAGAACAAGAAGGAAATAAAAATTAAACACAAAACTAGATAGATAGATAGCCAAAAACCATTTATCTTTCCGAGAACGACGCCAAAAAGTGATCGGGTCTAACCCTACACCACTACAAAGTGGCATGAGCGGTCGATGTAGCTTTTACCCAAGAATGTCGGGATCGAATCCACAAGGAGCTAGATTGTTTGGAAATTGAGTTCATATCTATACTAGTAACGTGCAAAGTAATTGTTTACACTTCTAAACATGTGTTGATGGTTCACTAATCTAGATTATCACTAATAGTGCTGAAATTGCGCTAAGTATGATATCTTTTTGTGAGGTTTTCTTAATTTATAGAAAGGCACTAGGGAAGTGACTTCCCCTAGGTGAATACTTGACGGGTTCTAAAGCCTAAGGCAAAGTTGTTATATTTGGGGAGTGCGATATAGCCAATGCATGAGACTACTCACTCTATACCTCTCGGTAGCTTGAATGACTTTGCTCTAATTAGCTTTCTCAAGACCAATAGGGTGTCAAAATTGTGCAAGCAATATAGGCTCAAGTTGAGTATTACTATCTCTAGGTTTAACCCTTTAATTGGGGCTATCAATCTATTGAATACGCCCCAATTCCTTGTTGGCCTGATTTTCCTAGACTCAAACTCTCTTTCTCAAGAAGAGCCTAAGTCAAATAGGCACAAATTAGTGTTTGCAACCACTAATTCAACACGGAAAACAAAAATCAGGCCAAATATCAACCATGCATAAGCATCTAAGCCCTAAAATAAGAGACCCATCAAATACCCATACTAGGGTTGAGCCACAACCCTAGCTAATGAGTCTAGCTACTCATAATAATGGAAGAAATCAGATACTTAGTTGAAGGATAAGCCATAAAATTTAATTACAAGCTAAGATTTGAAGATTCAATGTTGAACTAGCTACAAAATTACTCAAAATAGGTTAAAAACAGCCGTCACGTGCTCAGCTACATATAAGATACCCTAAAATCTGAAAAAGAAGTATTTATACAAGGCCAAATTTTTTGGACAAAAATACACCTGACGGAGGTACCGCGGACCGCAGAAAATGGATTGCGGCTGCGGTCAGGCTTTTTGGCTTCAAATCTTTGTTCTCAGAATCTAGCCACCGCGGACCGCAAGAAATGGATCGTGGCCGCGATGGCTTTACCGCTATCACACAAAATGCACCACGGTCAGTGGTGACTTGATACTTCCAAAATCCAGGCTCTCTTAATCCCCCCTTCACGAATCGAAACAAATGGATTGCGGCCGCGATGAGGCTATCATGGCCACGAAGAATCTACCGCAGGCCGCATTGCTTGAAACTCCAGGATTGCATCTTCTCTGATCTTTTCCACCACTGACCATACTAAATGGACCTCGGTCGCAATGGGTCTAATGCAGCTACAGTGGATTTACTGTTACAGCGGTACTTTGACTTGTTCTTGGAACTTGTGCAGGTTTCATTCCTTTCTAAGCTGGTTTTGACTTCTTTGTCACTTTTTGACCAAACACTTCTAACAAGAACAACATGTAAGCTTTCGTGATTACTTGTATACACTTTTAATCCAAAACTCAAGCAAAAATGAGTATAAAATAGACTAGAATCCCTTGTTATCACCAGTGTATCACCTTGGGGGTGCCCTTGTCTTGTTTGTGAAAAAAAGTATGGTTTTATTTGTGTGTGCATTGATTATCTTCAGTTTAAGAAAGTTAAAGTGAAGAACCGTTATCCTTTGCCTCGTATTGATGACATGTTTGATTAGTTACTTGGTGCTCATGTGTTTTCTAAGATTGACTTGCGTTCAAGTTATCATCAGTTAAAGATTCGGGAGCCAGATATCCCGAAGACTACTTTCAGGACTCAGTATGGTCATTACGAGTTCTTTATTATGTCATTTGGGATGACTAATTCCCCATCAACATTTATGCATTTGATGCACAGTGTATTCTGGCCATATATTGACTCGTTTGTCATTGTCTTTATTGATGACATTCTAGTATACTCCCGGAGTCGGGAATATCATGAGCAACACCTGAGGACAGTGCTTCAGACTTTGAGGGAAAAGAAGTTATATGTGAATTTCTTGAAATGTGATTTTTGGTTGGATTCCATGGCATTCTTGGGTCACGTAGTATCGAGTTAGGGGATCAAGGTGGATCTGATGACAGTGGAAGCAGTGCAGAGTTGGCCCAGACCATCCTCAGCTATAGAGATCCGTAGTTTTCTTGGCTTGGCGGGTTATTACCATCAATTTGTTGAGGGATTTTCATCTATTACATCATTTATGACTAGGCTGACCCAGAAGGGTGCTCCATTCAGGTGGATGAAGGAGTGTGAGGAGAGGTTTTAAAAGCTCAAGACAGCTTTGACTACTGCCCCAATTTAATATTGCCTACAGGTTTAGGGTCTTATACTATCTATTGTCATGCCTCGAGGATTGTCCTTGGACCAGTATTGATGCAGGATAGTAGGGTGATTGCCTACACATCCAAAAATCTGAAGGTGCATGATAAGAACTATCCTATCCATGATCTCGAGTTAGCTGCTATTGTTCATGCCTTGAAGATCTGGCGTCATTATATGTACAGTGTTCCTTGTGAGATCTACACTTATCACTAGAGTTTGCAACATCTCTTCAAGCAGAAGGAGCTTAATTTTTTTCTAGAGGAAGTGGTTAGAGCTACTGAAGGACTATGATATCACTATCTTGTATCACCCAAGGCCAATATGGTGGCCGATGCTTTGAGTCACCGGGAGGAGAGTTTGGGGAGTTTGGCTTATCTACCAGCAGCAGAGAGGCCTATGGCGATGGATGTTGAGGCCTTAGATAGCCAGTTTGTGAGATTAGTTGGTCCTTGCTTGTGTTGTTTCTCGGTCTTTCTTATTTGATCATATCCTGGAGCGTCAGTATGATGACCCCTATTTGCTTGTCCTCAAGGACAAGGTTCTACATGGCGATGCCAGATATGTGACCATTGGTGATGATGGAGTATTAAGGATGCAGGGTCAGATACATGTTCCCAACATTGAGGGGCTTTGGGAATTAATTATAGATGAGGCCCATAGTTCGCAGTTTTCCATCCATCCGGGTACCGCGAAGATGTACCATGATTTAAGGCAGCACTATTGGTGGAGGATGATGAAAAAGGATATATTTGAGTTAGCTCGGTACCTCAATTGTCAGTAGGTAAAGTATGAGCACCAGAGACCGGGTGGCTTGCTTCAGTAGATAGAGATTCCGAAATAGAAATGGGAGCAGATCACCATCGACTTCGTAGTTGGACTCACACAGACCTTAAGGAAATTCGATGCCAAATGGGTTATTGTGGATCGACTGGCCAAATCCGCACACTTCATCCCTATGTGTTCTACTTACTCTTCAAAGCGGTTGGCTGAGATTTATATCCAGGAGATTGTTCATTTGCATGGCATTCCAGTTTGTATCATTTCAGATAGAGGTAATCATTTCACATTATGATTCTGGAGGGCTGTACAACATGAGTTGGGTACTAGGGTGGAGTTGAGCAAATCATTTCACCCCTAGACATACGTACAGTTCGAGCGCACTATTCAGATTCTTGAGGATATGCTCCGTGCGTGTGCCATGGAGTTTAGAGGATCTTGGGATAAGTTCTTGCCACTAGCAGATTTTGCCTACAACAACAGTTATCAGTCTAGTATCCAGATGGTACCATATGGGGCTTTGTATAGTAGATGTTGCATATCCCCCGTGGTTTGGTTTGAGCCAAGAGAGGATAGATTATTGGACACAGACTTGGTTCAGGATGCTTTGGAGAGAGTTAAGTTAATTCAGGATAGACTTCGCACGGCCCAGTCCAGACAGAAGAGTTATGCAGACCGGAAGGTTCGCGATGTTTTATTCGTGGTTGGAGAGTGGGTCTTGCTTCAAGTTTCACCTATGAAGGGCGTTATGAGATTTGGGAATAAGGGGAAATTGAGTCGGAGGTTTATTGGTCCCTTTGAGGTATTTGCGACGTGTTGGGGAGGTTGCTTATGAGCTTGCCTTACCTCCCAGCTTGGCAGGAGTTCATCTGGTATTTCATGTTTCGATGCTCCGGAGGTATCACAGTGATCCGTCGCACATGTTGGATTTCAGTTCAGTCCAGCGGGACAAGGATCTATCTTACATTAAGGAGCCAGTGGATATATTGGACATGCAGGTTTGAAAGCTGAGGTCAAAGAGTATTGCATCAGTAAAGGTTCATAGACGGGGTTAGACGGTCGAGGAAGCGACTTTGGAGACCGAGTAGGATATGCGCAACTGTTACCCTTATCTTTTTACCACTTCAGGTATGTCTTTATGCTCGTTCGAGGATGAACGAATATTTTAAGAGGGGGAGGATGTAACGACCCGGCCAGTCATTTTGAGAATTTATGCCCCGATCACCTATTAACTGCTTTCCCCGTGTTTATTTCTGCTATTGTGATTTACCGGGAAGATTTGTTTTGAGTTTCGGAGTGTTTCAGGACACCTAGTCCCTAAATGAGAGCTTAAGCTTTAGAATTTAGGGTGTAGTTGGAACAATGAAAGACGACCTCGGAATGGAATTCCATCGATTTCATTAGCTCCGTTGGGTGACTTTGGCTTAGGGACATGTTCAGATTGTATTTTTGAGGTCCATAACTTATTTAGGCTTGAAATACCAAAAGTTAAATTTTTGAAATTTCCGGATCGATAGTAAAATTTTGATATTGGGGTCGTAATCCGATTCTGAAAGTCAGAATAGTTCTATAGTGTTGAATGTGAATTGTGTGCAAAATTTGGGTCAATCAGACATGGTTTGGTTGGTTTCAGCATCGGTTGTACGATTATTGAGATTTCAAGCTTATTAGGCTTGGATTGGAGGGTGATTCATGGTTTTAGTGTTGTTTGATGTGATTTGAGGGTTGGACTAAGTTCGTATGATGTTTTAGGATAGGTTGGCATGTTTTGTTGAGGTCCCGGGTGCCTCGTATAAGTTTCAGATGCTTAACGAGAGTGGATTTAGACTTAGGCATTTGCTAATATTGTTGAACCTGCTATAACCGCACATGTGTATGGGATAGCAGGTGCGGAGCCGCAAAAGCGGCTTGGTAACCGCAGAAGCGAGTTGGCCTTGTGCTCTAGGGGCCGCAAGTACAGCTGGGAAACCGCAGAAGAGGGACTGCAAATGCGGCCCCAACCCGGATAAGTGGATTTCGCACCTGCGATGCTTTTCCCGCAGGTGCGGAACCGCAGATGCGGCCCCATGACCGCAGAAGCAGAAATCGCTGGGTAATGATTCCTAACTCGGGGCAAGGCGATTTTGTGAGGATTTTGAAGAGAAAATCAGTAGGTAATGATTCCTAACTCCTTTTTGATTATATCCCATTAATCTAAGCTTGATTTAATCGTTTAGTTTTAGATTTGGGGTGAGAAATTGGAAAATTTTTAGAAAAGTTCTTAGGACGAATTTTTGGATTTTGATCGAGATTTTGGTATTGGATTTAAGTGATTTTGGTATAGTTAGACTCGTGAGTTAATGGGTGTTCATAATCTGTATTTTTTTACCCGATTCCGAGACGTGGGCCCAGGGAGAATTTTTGGGCATTTTTGTAGTTAAACTTGTTGTTTGTAGTTATATTTACATTATGAAATTGATTTGGATAAATTTGGGCCACTCAAAGTTGGATACTCGTGGAAAGAGGGTGATTTCAGATTGATTGAGCTTGGTTCGAGGTAAGTGGCTTGCCTAACCTTGTGTGGGGAAACTCCCCTTAGGATTTTTGTATTGTTGTTATGTGTGTGAGCACGTGATTTTTGCCTCATATGAGAATTATTCCCAAAATTTCAAAATAAATAGTTTTTGCATTGTGTG
>MU763213.1:84784-131320 GCA_026770625.1 Nicotiana glauca | reverse complement strand
TCTAAAAATTGTAAAAATCATTTTATTTGATATTTTTTGGAATAATTTGCTTAGGGTAAAAATCACGTGCTCACAACTATAAATGAAAAGGGAAGAGGTCGTACCTTAGCAGTAATATCATTTTAGGAGTGATATATTCCAATTGTTTAGTAATTACTCGTCGTCCATCGTGCCAAGTTTGTAGGATCCCTTTCCGACAATTTTGAGGACCTGATATGGTCCCTCCCAGTTGGGGCCAATTTTTCCTTCGTTTATGTCTCGAGTACTGAGGGTGACCTTTCTCGAAAATAAGTCCCCGATTTTAAAGTGTAAAAGAGTGGATCTTCGATTGTAGTACCTTTCGATCCGTTGTTTTTGTGCGGCCATTCGAACAAGGGTGGCCCCCGTCTTTAATCTAGCAATTCTAGGCTCGTATTCATAGCCTCGTGATTTAACTCCTCTGTTGCATACCAAAACCTAAAGCTAGGTTCTCCAACCTCAATTGGGATCAAAGCTTCGGCAACGTAGATTAAAGAGAATGGTGTTGCCCCCATACTGGATTTCACGTTGTCCGATATGCCCAAAGGTCCTCGGGTAATACTTTTCTCTATGTTTCTTTGGCTTCGTTCAGTCTTTTCTTCAGATTTTGGATGACGGTCTTGTTTGTCAATTTGGCCTGTCTGTTCCTACTCGGATAATATGACGTTGATAGGATCCTTTTTATTTTTTGGTCTTCGAAAAACTGTCAATGTGCTGCCGACAAATAACTTTCCAGTGTCGCATACGATCTTGGCAGGCATTCCGAATCGGCATATAATGTGGTCCTAGATGAAGTCTATGACTTCTTTTTCTCTGACTTTCTCGAAGGCCTGTCCTTCAACCCACTTAGAAAAATAATTAGTCATAAATAAAATGAATTTAGCTTTACCCGGGGCTGATGGTAGGGGGCCGATGATATCCATCCCTATTACATGAACGGTCATGGGGATAGGATTGAGTGGAGTTGCTCTCCAGACTAGTAGATCATCGGCGCATACCTTTGACATTTGTCGTATTTTCGAACAAATTCTTTAGTGTCTTTTTTCACATTGCCCCAATAGTATCCTGCTCAGATGACTTTGTAAACCAATGACTCGGCACCGAAATGGTTTCCACAATTGCCCTCGTGAATTTCTCATAGAATGCAGTCGTGTCTCCTGGACCCAAACACTTTGCTAATGGTCCATCAAACGTTCTCCTATACAGTGTTCGATCTTCGGCCAAAGTGAACTGTGCAGCCTTAGTGCGTGGAGTGCTTGATTTTTTAGGATTCGATGGAAGCTTCCCGTTCTTTAGGTATTCAATGTACTTATTCCTCCAATCCTAAGTTGGACTTGTAAAGTTTATCTCGGTGTATCCTTCTTTGATCACTGGCCTCAAAATTTGTATGAAAGTCCCCCAACTAAGTTCATCATCTTTGATTGATGACCCCAAATTTGCAAGGGCATCGGCCTCACTATTTTATCTCGACGTACGTGTTGTAGGGTCCATTCTTTAAATCGATGTAGAGACACCTAAAATTTGTCCAAGTATCTCGGCATTCGATATTCTCGAACCTCAAAAGTTCTGTTGACTTGATTTACCACAAGTTTAAAGTCACACTTGGCCTCGATGACCTCCGCTCCCCAGCTCTTAGCTAACTCGAGATCTGTAATCATGGACTCATACTCGACCTCATTGCTAGTTAATTTAGAAGTTTTGATAGACTACCTAATCGTATTACCTGTGGGTGGATTCAAAATGATGCCTAGCCTGGACCCCTTCACATTCGAAGCGCAGTCCGTGAAGAGGGTCCACACCCCCGATGATGTACACGATTTTAATAATAGTTCCTTTTCGACCTCGGGTGCAAGAGCTGGTGTGAAGCCAATCATGAAGTCTGCCAAGATTTGAGAGCCGTTCGGGGTCGATACTCGATATCGTACCCGCAGATCTCGACAGCCTATTTGGCCAATCGGCCCGAGAGTTCAGGCTTGTGCAAAATGTTGCGAAGAGGATAGGCGGTTATAACAAAATTTGGGTGACATTTAAAATATTATTTAATTTCCTAGAGGCACTTATTAAAGCAAGCGCTAACCTTTCTAAGTATGGGTACCGGATCTCGGCTTCACTTAAGGTTCGACTAATGTAATAGATAGGAAATTGCGTACCTTGGTCTTCTCGAACTAAGACCCCACTTACCGTTATCTCCGAGACCGCTAAGTACAAGTAAAAGTGCTCGTCTTCCTTTGGAGTATGAAGAAATGATAGGCTCGACATGTATCGTTTGAGTTCCTCCAAAGCCTGTTGACATTCCGGGGTCTGATAAGTAGGGATTTTGACTACTTATTTGCGCTCTTTTACTTTTGTTTTAGACCAAAATTTCTTAAAGGTATTCCCAAAAACTAATGAAATGTGCTTGTTTGCAGGTGTGTTGCAATATGAGCCAAAGAATGAAAATCAACTCAAGAAGGAGTAAATTTGGACAAGCACCAAAACAAGGCTAAAAGGGGCACAGTGCGGACCGCACAAAAGTGAGTGTGGCCGCAGAACCTAAGGGCAATCTCTGACAGAGTTTCAAGGCAAAATGTAGACCACTCAATTCTAGTGCGGCTGCAGATGATGAAGTTTATAGAATTGTATTTTTGGGCCATGAAGAAGTGCGGACCACACCATTATTGTGCGGCCGGACTCATAATTGTGTGGTCCGCAAAAAAGAAGAATCATAGAGCCATGTTCCAGTCCAAGTTCAAGTGTGTGGCCGCACTCGAATTGTGCGCTCCGCACAATCAAATGAAGTGCGGCCGCATCCCACATTTATGCGATCACAGAAGGCCTAGTTGAGCAGTCAAACTCAGAGTGCATACCGCACACAAAATTGTGCGGCCGGACAACCTCCGCAGGGGCATTTTTGTCAGATATTTTCAACTTAGTATAAATAAAACTTTTATCATTTTTAGGTTAAGTTGTATCAGTGTAGAGCACCTGAGCCATTTTCTTTACTGTTTTGAGTAATATTGTACTAGAATAGCTTCTAAACATTAGAGTTTCTTTCGCTAATCAATTATTATGCATTCTATCTTAATTTCATCATTAATTTCTTGATTTTTCATGAGTAGCTAAATTTCTAGCTAGGGTTGTGGCCCAACCCTAGTGTGGATACTTAATGGGTGTTTGATTTAGGGCTTGTTTGTGATTGGGTTAGTGGTATTTAGCCTAGTTATTGCTTGAATTCAAGAATTAATGGTTGCAAACCTTGATTCATGCCTAATTGACATAGTCTCTACTTGAGAAAGAGAGACTAAGTTTAGGAAAGCTTTGCTAACAAGAAATTGGGGTGAACTCAAGAAATTTATAGCCCCAATTAAAGGGCCGACTTGAGCGTATATCACTTTTTTTTGCAATACCCATTTGGACTTAAGAAAATCAAATTGGGCAAAATCACTCAAACTACCGAGAGATATAGAGTGGGTAATTGCCTGTGATTGCTATAATACAACCCCGACTAATCAAACTTGCCCTGGAGTTTACAACCCGTTAGGTAACCACCTAGGTAGAAGTCACGACCCTAGATATTTTATCATTTGAAAAACAACCAAAACCAAAAATATTGTCTTCTAATTTTATAATTTCAATCAATAGGTTAAAGTAGAAGTAGAAACAACAAACAAGAATCTGGAAGTGTAATCTGAGGCACATTATACAATTACAAAATAGCTCTCAACAACGAGCCCATTGGGAATTTCCCAATGGGGGAGGACGTGGATGATGACCAAGTTGATGAGGTTCCTCTTTAACCTCAAGAAAATTGACGAGGTCGCTCGCCTCAAGACAATGTTCCCGTCCTTCCCCCACCTCCATCAAGAGCAGTAGCTCACCGATAGTTACCGAACAATATCTATGCAAGTGCTATAGTCTCGCGCTGCATTGGGGTGGGCAACTTCCAAATCACCAATGTGATGCTTACACTACTTGAGCAACGTGGATTCTTTACTGGGGCTCCGAGTCAAAATGCTTACAAGCATCTCAAAGGGTTCATCAATACTTGTTGGGGGAGCAAGCAAACAAATGTCTCTGAGGATGCGCTGCGGTTGAGGCTATTTCACTTTTCTCTACAAGGAAAGGCATTGGACTGGTTAGAGAAATTGCCCAATGATTCCATTCATACATGGGATGAGTTGGCGGAGAAATTCATTGCTAAATTCTTCTCTTCGGGACATATGGTAACACTTCGAGATGCGATTCTTACATTCAAGCAGGAACCCAATGAGCCATCGCACAAGATTTGGAAAGATATCGTACCATGGTTAAATAGTGCCCGAATAATAATATGACCGAGGCCATGATCCAACAAACCTTATACAGGGGGATCAACATAACAAATAAATATGTGGTAAGTCAACTTGCCGGTGAGAACTTCATGAACATGCCTTATTCCGAAGCATGTGAAATTCTTGATGAGATGGCGGATACCTCACTACATGGCAAATTAGAGACAATGTTCCTCAAGGTGAACCAAATGTCATTCATCTACACAAGGAACTACATGATCATGGGCAAGCTATTGCCGAGTTGATAACCACAATGAACCAATTTTCCAAACCTCAGCTTCAACAAGTTCAAGGGCCAAAACAAATGAATGTGATGGAAGGTGTAAATATGATGATGAACAAGATATGGCAACAAGGTCATCAAATGCAAAACTGTCCGGAATAATTCATGCAAGATGATAGTGTTTATGATCAAGGTGATTCGTTCAATGAGCCAGACGAATAATTTCAACATGTAAACAATTATCAAGGCCAAAGAAATAATGCTCAAGGACAAAATCAACAACAATGGCGGTCACAAGGAAATTGAAACAACCAAGGCTACCAAGGCAATTGGAGTGGTGGTAACAATAGTCAATCAATTGGAATAATCAAGGTAACCAAGGAAATTGGGGAGGTAATCATCAAGGCAATTGGGGTGAAAATAATCAAAGAAATTAGGGAGGCAATAGCGAAGGAGGGTGGAACAACAACAACCGGGGGTCGAGTTTTCAAAGGCCCCTGATGGTCCAACAACCGAGCAATCCACCTCCCTATCCTTCTCAAGGTTCGAGCTCTTCCAACAATGAGATAGGTAGAATTGAGATCATGATTAAACAAATGATGGAAAAGAATGCCGACTCCGATTCTCAATTAGCCTCTCACAATACTTCAATCCGCAATTTAGAAGTTCAATTGGCCAAATCTCGCAAGCTTTGAACACTCATACCAAGGGGGAACTACCAAGTGATACGCTAGTGAACCCGAAGGGTAGGAACAATACGGGACATTCTATGGCCATGACTACAAGAAGTGGAAAAGGTGGAGATGCAACCACCTCAAATCAATTAAGAATTGTGGATAATGATGTTGTGGCTCAAGAAGATGAAATCCCAAGCTATGTGGTTCAAGTTAATGACGAAGTGAGAACTGATATTGATGAAAATGTGGAGGAGATGGAAGAAGAAGTGAACCCATATAGGGAACACATGATTGACACGCCAGAACCGGTAGTGCCAAAGGCTAACGCACCAATGCCAAGGCCTCCTCCTCCATACCCTCAAAGGCTTGCAAAGCAAAATAGTGACAACCAATTCAAAAATTTTTATTGATATGATAAAGAGTTTGTTTATTGATGTGCCATTGGTTGAGGCATTGGAACAAATGCCAGGATATGCAAAGTTCATGAAGGACTTGGTGACCAAGAAAAGATCGACGAATTGTGAAACAATTAAGAAGACACATCAAGTGAGTGCAATTGTGCACTCAATGTCTCCTAAGTTGGAATATCCTAGCGCTTTCAAAATCCCTGCACTATTGGGAGTGCCGACTTTGCCAAAGCCTTATGTGATCTAGGGGCGAATAACAACTTGATGCCCTACTCAGTGTTCAAAACTTTAGGAATTGGGCAACCAAGACCCAAATCTATGAGGTTACAAACTGCGAATCGTACAATAAAGAGACCTTTGGGCATTATTGATGATGTGTTAGTTCGAGTTGACAAGTTCATCCTCCCGGCAGATTTGTGATTCTTGATTGTGAAGTGGACTATGAGGTGCCTATCATTTTAGTTTGAACTTTCCTTGCTACGGGGAAGGCTGTTGTTAATATGGAAGTTGGTGAGCTCACTCTCCGGATGGGTGACGAAAAGGTGGTGTTCCATGTGTGCAAATCTATGAGGAAACCGAATAGTAATAGAGTTTGTTCGTTTGTGGATTTGGTGACGGATGTGATTATTCATTATGCTAGTGCCACAATGAATGTTGAAGGTAATTTGGAAGGTGTTTTGCTAAATTTTGACGATGATGAGGAGAAATAAGGTTATGTGGAGTGTGTGAATAGATTGCAAGGCATGGGGTCGTATATCTATGAGCCCCGCAAGCTATCTTTGGATCATGAAAACCAGAAGACTCATCCAACAAAGCCCTCAATCGAGGAGCCTCCCACTTTGGAGTTAAATCCATTGCCTCCGCATCTCAGGTATGAATTCCTTCACCCTTCTTCTACTTTACCGGTTATTCTTTCTTCTTGTAACTAACATGCAGGTAGAGTCCATATTGGAGGTTCTGTAAAGGAGGAAAAGAGCAACCGGATGGACTTTGGCGGATATCCGGGGCATAAGCCACCTTTTGCATGCACAAGATTATTTTGGATGAGGGTGCCAAACCCTCCGTTAAACATCAAAGGAGGCTAAATGAAGCCATGAAAGAGGTGGTGAAGAAGGAGATAATCAAGTGGTTGGATGCTGGGGTTGTTTACCCCATTTTCGATAGCTCGTGGAGTTCTCCGGTGCAATGTGTCCCACGGAAAGGGGGCATGACTGTGGTAGCAAATAACAAGAAAAAATGATCCCCACAAGAACCGTCACTGGGTGGAGAGTGTGATGGACTATAGGAAGCTCAACAAAGTCACTTGGAAATATCATTTCCCGCTTCCATTTCTTGATCAAATGCTTGATAGGTTAGTTGGACGTGCTTTTTATTGCTTTCTTGATGGATACTTCGGCTTCTATCAACTTATTATTGATCTTGAGGACTAAGAGAAGTAAACTTTCACTTGCCCCTATGGTAATTTTCCATTCTCGCGGATTCCATTTAGATTGTGTAATGCACTGGTGACTTTCCAACAGTCTATAATGGTTATTTTCACCGACATGGTGGACGATATCCTTGAGGTCTTCATGGATGATTTCCATGGTCGGGAATTTTTTTGACGATTGCTTAAACAATTTGGATAGGGTCTTGGCTAGATGTGAGGAGACAAATTTGGTATTGAATTGGGAGAGGTGTCACTTCATGGTCGAGGAAGGCATTTTCCCCGGCCACAAAATTTAAAAGCATGGTATTAAGGTCGACAAAGCCAAAATTGAAGCGATCTCCAAACTCCCCCCAAAATCCATGAAGGGAGTGAGGAGCTTCTTGAGTCATGCAGGTTTCTATCGCCGATTCATCAAGGACTTTTCCAAGGTGGTAAACCCACTGTGAAAACTTTTGGAGAAGGATGCCAAGCTCAACTTCAATGAAGATTGTATGAAGACATTCGAATTGATTAAGTTCGAGTTGACTACTACTCCCATTATTACCGCATCAGATTGGAGCTTGCCTTTTGACTTCATGTGTGACGCTAGTGATGTGGTGGTTGGAGTGGTTTTGGAGCAAAGAATCAACAAAATCTTCTATCCGGCCTACTATTCAAGTAATAACATGAATGATGCCCAAGTCAACTACACAATGACCAGAAAAAAGCTACTTGCTATTGTTTTTGCTATGGAGAAGTTTCGCCCGTATTTGATGGGTACAAAGGTTATTGTTCACACAGACCATGCAATGCTTCAATATTTGATGAGCAAGAAAGATTCTAAGGTAAGGTTAATGTGGTGGGTTCTTCTATTGCAAGAGTTTTATCTAGAGATTCAAGACCTCAAGGTTAGTAAAAATCAAGTGGCGAACCACTTGTACCTATTGAAGGAGGAGGGAAGGCCACATGATGGCCTTGAGATCAATGATTCATTTCCCGATGAGCAACTCCTATCCGTTTCAATGAACAGGATGATGTGCTTTTCTGATTTAGCCAATTTTCTTATGAGCAGCATTGTACCAAATGAGTTCACTTCAAATGGAATTGTCTTGACTATTATTGGGATAAGCTGTATCTTTTTCGGATATGTATCGATGGTGTGATCCGACAATGTGTGCCGGAGGAAGAACAAATAGAAATTCTTGAGGCTTGCCACTCTTCACCGTACGGTGGTCACGATGGTGGAGTGAGAACGGTTACAAAAGTGTTGAGTTCTATATTCTATTAGCCTACTCTCTACAAGGATGCTAGTGATCTAGTCAAGCGCTGTGATGATGTCAACAGGCCGATGGGATTTCTAAGAAGAATGAGATGCCCCCCACCACCATCTTAGAAATTGATATCTTTGATGTTTGGGGTATTGATTTCATGGGACCGTTCGTGAGCTCTCATGGGAACACTTACATTTTGGTAGTTGTGTACTATGTGTCAAAATGGATTGAAGTCGTGGCTTTACCCAACAACGAAGCTCGAAGTGTGGTGTCATTCTTGAAAAAGAACATCTTCCCGAGCTTTGGTACCCCAAGGTCCATTATTAGTGATGGGGGTTCGCATTTTTGAAACAAGGCTTTTGATAACTTACTCACAAAGTATGGTGTCACTCAAAAAGTCTCGATACCCTACCATCCTCAACCAAGCGGACAAGTTGAAGTCTCCAACCGGGAGATCAAGAGTATTTTGTCAAAGACTGTGAATGCGAATCGGACGAATTGGCCAAGAAAACTAGATGATGCTCTTTGGGCTTATAGGAAGGCATACAAAACATCGATTGGTATATCTCCACATCAATTGGTATTTAGGAAGGCATGTCATCTTCCGGTAGAACTTGAGCATAAGGCCATGTGAGCTTTGAAGAAGTTGAACCTTGAGTGGGATGTCACTGCAAACCTAAGAGTCGCACGATTGAATGAGCTTGATGAATTTCTGTATCATGCCTACATAAGTTCGTCCCTTTAAAAGGAGAAGATGAAGTACCTCCATGACAAGTACATTCACAACAAGGATTTTAAAGAAGGTGATCTTGCGATATTGTTCAATTACCGTTACGGATGTTTCCGGGCAAGTTGAAGTCAAAATGGAGTGGCCTCTTTGAAGTGGTGAATGTAACCCCCTTTGGTGCTCTAGATTTGAAAAATAAGAACGATGAGATGTTTAGAGACAATAGGTGCCGGGTTAAACATTATCTTGGCAAGGTTGAAGATGGACATATTATGGCAGCTCTTCATTTCAAATAATGGGTAATCTGCGTCGTGCCGCGAAGTTAAATCAAGAGCTTCTTGGGGGGCAACTCATGTGTCTTTTTATTTTTCTTGGTTTTCTTCTTTAGATTAGATAGGCTTTGTTTTGTGCTAGCTAGTTTTGAAGCATATGCAGGAATGGGTGTGCATTGCAGGGACGGTGCAAGAAAAATTGGCTAAGTGTCACAAAAGTACGAACCACACTAAAATTATATGGACCGCACAATCACTCTACGGCCGCACAATTCTGTGTGCGGTCACAAAACTGAAAGACCAAAAATGCATGCTCTCTAAAGTTTAGCCTATCAAATTTCCTTAAAAATTTGAGGCCGCACACAAAATTGTTTGGTTCGCACAAATTCTGCGGCCGCACTCACTTTTGTGCGGACCGCAGCAATTCTTCAAAGGTACATGTAAGGCGTGCGGACTGCACTTATAATGTGGTTTTAAGGATACATGATTTCACATAATACCAATTGATAAATGCAAAGAGTAATAATAGAAATTAACAATAATATAAAGCAAACCAGTGCTTGAACAGAATTCAGCCCTCGAGCTTGAATACCCTCAAACTTATTTGTGCAAGAACAGTTAAAATACAACAAGCTGATGAACAAGAATATGAACTATAGAAAAGGCGTGATACTGCTTTGATGTCTCAAAGTGTGAGGCCCTTACAAAATGATTAGGACCCTCTTTGTATAGTAGAGGAATCCTATCTATGGTACAATTCTAATTACGAAAGTAAATCCTATGATTAGCCTAAACAACTACCTTTGATTTGATCTGTTCCGAAATTCCTGCCAAGATCTTCGACCAGTCACAGATATTTAATTTTTCTGTTATTGTGCTTTGCTTGAAGTCTACTCTGTTTGGTGTTGATCGCTGCTGACCATGACCTTGGTAGGCACTTAGATTCTCAAACTCGGTACCTTATCTTTGTCACTTTGATCTGCTCCTGTCACGAACCTAACCCGGACCCGGTCGTGATGACACCTCTCATGAAGACAAGGTCAGCCAATTAAACCCAATTTCAAAGTTAAGCAGCTAAAACAGCAAAAGACAGTCTAAACAGGATTTAATAATAATAAATAGCAGATAATATCATAACAATGCGGAAGTACAACCCAAACACAGCCCAAATTGGGGTGTCACTAGTCATGAGCATCTATGAGTCATAATACAAGTCTGCTAAATCTATACGCTAGTACAAAATTCTGAAAATAGATAGAAATGATAAAGGAGGAGAAACACGGGACTGTGGACGCCAGACAGCTACCTCATGACTCCAAATGTCCGCCTGAAGCTAGAGGGATCAACACTTGGGAGCGAAACCAGACATGCCTGAATCTGCACAAAGGGTGCAGGGAGTAAAGTAAGTACTACAACTCGGTGAGTAACAAATATAAATAAATACTGAAAGCGACAAATCACGTAAGGCACAAGGCAATCTATAATGAAGTAGTAAAACCATTTGAAAACAGTTAATCAGTTAAGAAATAAATAGAAATTCTTTTTCAATAAGGGAGCAGGAAAATGACATGCAATTACGGAATAATAAACACATAGAAGTTTGCCCCTTGGGCACAATATCAACAAATCAACCACTCGGGAAACATCTCAGAACCATACCAGCCCCTCGAGCTCAATCTCACATCATACTAGATACCCACGCTCACTGGGGGTGTGCAGACTCCTGGAGGGACCCCTTACGGCCCAAGTGCAATATCAAGTCATCTCGTGGTGTCATTAATAGGTCCTCGGCCTCATATCAATCAATACACCTCGTGGCATACATATCTCAGGCTCTCGGCCTCAAATCAGTATCAGTGTTTCCTCACAACATAGGCCCTCGGCCTTACTCAGTCAGAACTCCTCACAAGCCACTCAGGCAATAGTAAAACGGTGTTTCTCAGCCCAACCATTATTTAAAATATCATTTAAGTATCAAAACGGAGTAAACATGGCTGAGTATAAAGACAATGGAAAAATAACATGACTGAGTTCAAGTATAAAGTTGAAACAATGAGGAAATATCAACGAAAATCCCCGAAGGGTTCAAATAGTTCTCACGAAGCCCAAATATGTCATTCAACCCAAATAATGATGATAGCAAATAGATTTTAGTCAAATACGCGATAAAATCATCAATCGAGATGGACCAAGTCATGTTCCCCTATGGTGTACGACCCCACTCTCGTCATCAAGCGTGTGCCTCACCTCAATATAGCAGTACAATGTGCAATCCAGGGTTTTTAACCTTCATAACATCATTACTCACCTCGAGCTGGTCAAGCCCAAGAAAAAAAATCAACAATTAACACAAATTCCGAAATTACCAAAACCCGACCCTTGGGCCCACGTCTCGGAATTCGATAATTTTACACCAATAGATTCCTTATCTTCCCACGAGTTCATACATACCTAAAACTCAGAAATCCGACCTCAAATGGCCCATCAAAACCTCAATCATAGGTCTCCTATCCTAAACCCTTGCTTTCCCAAGTTTTCACCCTTAATTTCGACAAATTCTAGCTCTAATTCATGAAATAATAGCATAGGAACAAGTTTTAGGTCCAAAATTCTTACCTCAATGAAGTTCCCTTGAAATCCCTCTTCTAAATCGTCCAAAAAGCTCCCAAGCCGAAGTCAAAAATGGAGAAATAACCCAAAATTCGCGAAGGACTTCTTTTAATTCTTCTGTCCAGTTCTTCCGCATTTACGGTCCCATTTTCCACTTCTGCGGTACCGCATATGCGGTCCATACTCCGCTTCTGCAGAAGTCACTTACCGGTCAAAATCCCGCATCTGCGATCTTCCTTCCGCACCTGCGACTCCGCAGATGCGGTCCTCATAGCCGCTTCTACAGTTCCTGCCCCTCACACCCTTCTCCGCTTCTGCAACCAATCAACCGCACATGCGGTGCCGCACCTGCGGTCCCCAAACTGCAGGTGCGAAAACACCAGAAGCAGCAACTTCAGCAGTTGCAATAACATTTCAACTTCTCCGTTAACCACCCCAAGGCCCCCGGCACCTCAACCAAAAGCACAAACATATCCTAATACCTTATTCCAACTTGGTCCAATCATCAAAACACTTCAAACAACATCAAATCAACCAAAACACCTCGGATTCAAGCCTAAGTTTCTAAAAATATCCGAATTTCGCTTTTGATCAAAACCCCAACCAAACCACGTCCAAATAACCTAGAATTTTGCACACACATCCCAAATGAAACAACGAAGCTACTGCAACTCTCTGAATTCCATTCCGACCCCTATATCAAAATCTCTCCTACCAATCGGAAATCGCCAAAATATCAACTTCGCTAATTCAAGCCTAAATCTTCTCCAAACCTCCAAAATCCATTACGATCACACTCCTAACTCCCAAATCACCTCCCGAAGCTAACCGAACCATCGGAACTCGCATCAAGCCCTCTAACACATAAGTCAACATTCAGTTGACTTTCCAACTTAAGCCTTCTTAAAAGAGACTAAATGTCTCAAACTTCATCAAAACCAATCCGGATTCAATCCGACCAGCCCAATACCTCAAAACACGAATAAACAAAACATAAAGAAGCAAAAATGGGGGAAACGGAGTGATAACTCATGAGACAACTGGCCGGGTCGTCACATCCCCATTAACTTAAACAAATATTCGTCCTCGAATAAGTCAAGAAACATACCTGAAGCCTAAAACAGGTGCGGATATCTGCTCCATACCTCTCGCTCAGTCTCCCAGGTAGCCTCCTCCAGGGGCCTACCTCTCCACTTCTCTTTCACCGAAGCTATATCGTTTTATCTTAATTACCGAACCTGATGCTCCAAAATAGCTACTAGCTCTATATCATAAGTCAAATCATCTTCCAACTGAATCGTGCTGAAATCCAGAACATGAGATGGATCTCCAATATTGTTCGGAGCATAGAAACATGGAACACCGGATGTATACTCGACAAACTGGGTGGCAAGGCAAGCTCATAAGCCACCTCCCCAATCCTTTGAAGTACCTCAAAATTACCAATGAACCGCGGACTCAACTTCCCTTTCTTTCCAAACCTCATAACACCTTCGTGGGCGAAACCTTCAACAGAACCTTCTCACCAACCATATAGGACACATCTCGAACCTTCCTATTAGCATAACTCTTCTGCCTCGACTGCTGATAAGTTAGGATTTTAACATGATTATACCGCCTACTTGCTATTTCTGTTGTTACAAATTGCCACAAAATAGTCCCAAAATGCTTACAAGTTGCACTTGATTGTAGGTTTGAGCGACAAGAGACAAATGTAAAAGATCAGCTCAAAACAGAGAGAAACCTGCCAAGTGTAAAAGACCAAGTAAAGTGAGGAATAGGAAGACCTAGCACGGACTGCACTGATATTCCACGCGGCCGTACTAGGAGATTCAGAGGCTGGTTAGTTTAAGGGCATGCCGCGCGGCCGCGTTCCACTTCTGCGCGGTCCGTGCCAGTAAGGTTCAGAGACTCATAAATGCAAGATAAAGTCCCAAGCGGCCGCACCACATATCAGTGCGGTCCACGTGGATGAGATTTAGAGAACTGGAAATTTGGTCATCTAGCCACGCGGCCGCGCTAACTTTCTGCGCGGTCCGCGCCCGTCTTTCACCGCGGCCATGCTACAATTCTGAACGGTCTGTGGTCCCAACTTCAGAGATGAGATTTTAAGATTCCAAGAGCCAAAGCGGCCGCGCGACCTTTTTGCGCGGTCCGCGCTGACCCTGCAAGAGTATTTTTTTCCAGTTTTTCCAGCCCGGTATAAATAAGACATTTTACTATTTTTTAGGTTAATTTTTAATTTTTTGAACAGAGCTGTGCTCGTGAGACTCAATATTGTTTCCATTTTCGGCACTTTTACTCTTCATTATTGTAGATTCTACTTAGTAATCAATTAATATGTTTAGTTCATCATCTATTTCTTCTGTTTCTTCTCTAATTAAGTCAAGATAAACCCATTAGCTAGGGTTGTGGCTCAACCCTAGTGTGGGTAGTTAATGGGTGTTGTATTCTAGGGTGAGATTGAGATTGGATGTATGTTGTTTGGGTTAATTTTGTATTTTAATTTAGAATTTGTGGTTGCAAGCACAGATTCATGCTTTGTGGGTCTAACCCTTCTTGAGAAAGAGAGTCTATGACCCTAAAAGTTGACCCAACAAGGAATTGGGATGGACCCATGAGAATGGTAGTCCTAATTAACGGGTTAAACCTCGAGAGAGTAATTACCCTACTTGAACCCTAGTTGCTTGGTCAAATTGGCCAACTCAATTGGTCTCGAGAGAGTTAATTGGGCAAAATCGTTCTCTTTACCGAGAGGTGTGAGAATGAATACAATTGTGCAACGGTTATAGTAGCCCCAAATATATCAATCTCTTTTTAGTAATTTCTACCTGTTAGCTAGCCACCTAGGTAGTGTCTCGACCCTAGTGCTTTTCTCCATATTAAATACAACTTAGCAATATTCTCTTTAGCATAATTTAGCTTTAATCCTAGATTACAATAGTAATATTAAGTATAAAAAAACCCCAAAAATGTTAGGAGTGCAATTAGAAGTACAAACGCAATTCTAGACTAAACAGGCAATACAACTCCACTCCAAGCTCCCTGTGGAAATTCGATCCCGAACCACTATTCGGGTAAAAGCTGTTGCTACCCGCTCTTCCTAACATTGTGTAGAGTTGAAACGGCCGCGATCACTTTTTGGCGCCTTTACCGGGGAGCTTACGGTGTTGACTATCTGTATAGATAGTTTTGTGTTTTGCTTCTCTTTCCTTCTTGTTTACTAATTTTGTTATGTCGATCTATCAGGTACAAATGGCTCTAAACGGAAATGACCCTCTTAGCAACGTGGTCGCGGGGGAGGAGGTTGAGGATCTTGAACAAGAAGATGTATTACCTCAAGCTCCAAGGAGAGGACGAAATGCCAATGCGAATGCCAATGCAAATAAGAACATACCAGACCCTCCTCCGCCTCCACCAAGAGTATCTCCAAGAGTCCTTCCTAACTAGGGTTATGCGAGTGCCATAGTTCCTCCCCGAATCCGGGTGGGGAATTTTCAAATCACCAATGTTATGTTGACTTTTCCCGAGCAAAGAGGATATTTTGCGGGGGCCTCCGACCAAAATGCATACAAGCACTTGAAGGGGTTCGTAGATACTTGCTGGGGGAGTAAACAAACAAATGTGTCAAAGGATGCATTGAGATTGAGGCTTTTCCCATTCTCTCTTCAGGGTAAAGCATTGGATTGGTTAGAAAGGCTTCCAAATCATTCCATCACAACGTGGGATGAATTGGCGGACAAATTTATTGCCAAGTTCTTTTCTTCAAGTCACATGGCGGTGCCCCGTGATGAACTTTTGGCTTTCAAATAAGAGCCAACGGAACCCTTGCACGAAATATGGGAGACATTTAGAACTATGGTTAAAGAGTGTCCAAATAATGATATGAATGATGTGATGATTCAACAAACATTCTATAGGGGCATCGACACAAACAACCAATGTATTGTGAACCAATTGGCGGGAGGAAATTTTATGAAGCTCCCTTACAACGAAGCTTGTGATGTGTGAGATGAAATGGCCGATACTTCTTTGGCATGGCAAAGCTGGGCAAACGATCCTCAAGGTGACCCTAATGTCATACATTTACATAAGGAGTTGCATGATCACGGCCAAGACATTGCTGAACTCACAACAGCAATGAATCAATTGGCAAAGGCACAATTGCAACAAGTTCAAAACCCGCACCAGGTCAATGCCATGGTAGGAGTAAATATGATGAAAAGAAGGCAAAGAGGGCAACAACCTCAAGGAAACTGTGATAACTATGATGATGGTGGTGGTTATTCGAACGAGTGCTATGATGAGGAAAGTGAAGATTGTCAATATGTTAATAAATACCAAGGGAATAGAGGAAACCAAGGAAATCAACAATGGCATCCCCAAGGAAATTGGGGCAATCAACAAGGAGGCAAAAATTGGAATAACAACAATCAACAACAAAGTGGTGGAAATTGGAATGGGAACAACCAAAACAACAATTGGGGGAATCAAGGTAACAATAGTGGAAATTGGCATGGGAATAATAGCAGTTGGAACAACAACAATCAAGGAGGGTGGAATAATAGTGGCAATCAAGGCAACCGGGGGCAAGGCTTTCAAAGGCCCCCCATGTACCAACAACCAAATAATCCACCCCCCTTTCAGTCACAAGGTGCTAGTTCGTCCGAAAGTGATATGGGTAGAATAGAGATGATGTTTGAGCAAATGATGAAGAAGAATCAAGATTCCGACGCTCAATTGGCTTCTCATAATACATCTATCCGGAACTTGGAGGTGCAAATAGGACAAATTTCAAAATCATTAAATACTCGACCTAAGGGTGCTCTACCAAGTGACACGGTAGTGAACCCGAAGGGAGGGAAAAAACATGTGATGGCCGTGACAACGAGAAGCGAAAGAGGCAGTTATGTGCATGCCTCGAATGAAAATCGGGTTGTGGATGACGAAGTTGAGTTGCATGATGATGATGTGCCTTTGAATGTTGAAAATGAGGTCTAACCAAGTGTGACAAATGATGTGCGGATTGATATTGATGATGAGGCCGGGGTAGAGACTCAAGATGTCGTGAACCCGTCTAGGGAACACATTATTGATATACCCAAGTCGGCGGTTCCCAAGGCCAAGGAACCCGTGCCTAGGCCGCCTCCTCCTTACCCTCAAAGGTTAGCAAAGCAAAAAGGAGACAACCAATTCAAGAAGTTCATTGAAATGATGAAGAGTCTTACTATAAATGTGCCATTGGTGGAAACCCTTGAACAAATGCCTGGGTACGCAAATTCATGAAGGATTTGGTTACGAAAAAGAGGTCAATGAAGTGTGAAACAATCAAGATGACTCATCAAGTGAGCTCAATTGTACATTCCATGGCTCAAAACTTGAGGACCCCGGTGCATTCACTATCACATGTACCATTGGAAGTGCCGACTTTGAAAAAGCACTTTGTGACTTGGGGGCGAGTATAGACTTAATGCCATATTTGGTCTTCAAGACCTTGGGAATCGGACAACCTCACCCAACTTCAATGAGGCTCCAAATGGCGGATCGGTCAATGAAGCGGCCTTTGGGTATAATTGATGATGTCCTTGTTCGTGTTGATAAATTCATCTTGCCGGCCGACTTCGTTATATTGGATTGTCAGGTGGACTTTGAAGTCCCGATTATTCTTGGAAGACCTTTCCTAGCTACAGGGAAGGCTTTGGTCGATGTTGAGGCGGGAGAGTTGACCTTCCGTGTTGGTGATGAGAAGGTGGTGTTCCATGTGTACAAGTCTATGAGGCAACCAAATAGCACCGAGGTGTGCTCGTTTGTGGACGTTGTCACGGCGGTGATAGTGGATGACACAAGCGCGATGATTAATGTTGAAGATCCACGTGAGGCCGTTCTTCTTAATATGGATATCAATGAGGATGCTGGAAGAGTGGAGTGCGTGAATTAATTGCATGGCATGGGTTCATATTCATATGAGCCTAGAAAATTATCTTTGGATCTTGAAAATTGCAAAACTCCACTAACTAAGCCATCTATTGAGGAGCCACCGGTGTTGGAGTTGAAACCAATTCCTCCTTACCTCAGGTATGAATTCTTGGGCTCTAATTGTACTTTACCTGTTATTCTTTCGTCTTGCTTAACTACTATGTAGGTTGACACCACTTTGGCAGTTCTTCAAAAGCAAAAAAGGGCGATTGGATGGACATTGGCCGATATTTAGGGGATAAGCCCCGTATTTTGCATGCACAAGATCATTTTGGAGGAGGATGCAAGGCCTTCTCTTGAACATCAAAGAAGATTAAATGAGGCGATGCAAGAAGTGGTTAAGAAAGAGTTTATCAAGTGGCTATACGCCGGTGTGGTTTACCCGATCTCGGATAGTTCATGGACTTCTCCGGTCCAATGTGTGCCAAAGAAGGGTGGAATGACGGTAGTAACCAATGCCAACAATGAGTTGATTCCTACTCGGACGGTTACGGGTTGGAGAGTGTGTATGTACTATAGAAAGCTTAACAAGGTGACAAGAAAAGATCATTTTTCCACGACCATTCTTGGACCAATTGCTCGATCGTCTTGCGGGCCGGGCCTTTTATTGTTTTCTAGATGGCTACTCGGGGTACAATCAAATTCTCAGTGCCCCGGAGGATCAGGAGAAGACAACCTTTACATGTCCTTATGGCACGTTCGCTTTCTTGAGAATCTATGTAATGCCCCGGCAACCTTCCAAAGATGCATGATGGCAATTTTCACCGATATGGTGGAGGATTTCTTGGAGGTCTTCATGGACGATTTCAGCGTGGTGGGGGATTTATTTGAGGAATGTTTAGTGAACTTTGATAGGGTGTTGGAAAGATCTGAAAAAACCAACCTTGTTCTCAACTGGGAGAAATGTCACTTTATGGTGCAAGAGGTTATTGTATTGGGTCACAAAATCTCAAAACATGGAATTGAAGTTGATAAGGCAAAAATTGAGGTTATCTCAAGGCTCCCTCCCCCTACTTCTGTCAAAAGGGTGAGGAGTTTTCTTGGTCATGTCGGGTTCTACCGGTGATTCATTAAAGATTTCTCAAAAATTGTGAACCCGCTTTGCAAATTGTTGGAGAAGGATGTCAGGTTTATCTTTGATGAGAAGTGCATGGAGTCTTTTGAGCTATTGAAACACAAGTTGACCACAACTCCTATTATCATTGTACCTAATTGGGAATTGCCCTTTGAACTTATGTGCGATGCGAGTGATGTGGCGGTAAGTGCGATGCTAGGCCAACGGATCAACAAGATGTTCCATCCTATGTATTATGCTAGAAAAATGATGAATGAGGCCCAAAGAAACTACATGGTAACGGAAAAAGAGATATTGGCTATTGTGTTTGCGATGGAGAAATTTTGACCTTATCTTATGGGGGCAAAGGTGATCATACACACGGACCATGCAGCCCTCCGGTATTTGATGACAAAGAAGGATTCGAAAGCAAGATTGATGAGGTTGGTGCTACTCCTTCAGGAATTTGACCTAGAGATTGTGGATAGGAAGGGAAGCGAGAATCAAGTTGCGGACCATTTGTCCCGGCTAGAGGAAGAGAGGAGACCATGTGATGGTGTTGAGATAAATGATACATTCCCCGATGAGCAGCTTCTTTCCATTTCTATGTGTGATATGCCTTGGTTCGCGGACATCACCAACTTCATTATGACCAGAAATGTCCCGTGTGAGCTCTCTTCCAACCAAAGGAAGAAACTCAAGCGGGATAGCTTGGATTTTTATTGGGATGATCCGTATTTGTTTAAAATTTGCACGGACGGGGTGATAAGAAGATGTGTACTAGAAAGTGAACAAATGAACATATTGGAGGCTTGTCACTCTTCTCCCTATAGTGGACATCATTGGGGGGAGGGGGGGGGTCAGGATGGATTCAAAGGTCTTGAGTTGCGGCTTCTATTGTTTGATGTTGTTTAAAGATGCTATTGACTTGGTGAAGAGATGTGATGCATGCCAAAGAGCCGGCGGGATTTCAAAGAGGGATGAAATGCCTCTCAATACAATTCTCGAGGTGCATATTTTTGATGTTTGGGGCATTGATTTCATGGGCCCATCCGTGAGCTCTTGTGGGAACACTTATATTCTCGTGGTGGTGGACTATGTTTCAAAGTGGGTTGAAGTCGTGGCTTTACCCAACAATGAAGCCCGGAGTGTTGTGGCATTCTTGAAAAAAAGTATCTTCACTACTTTTGGCACCCCTCGTGCTATCATTAGTGATAGGGGTCCCATTTTTGCAATAAGGCTTTCGACTCATTGTTTGCTAAGTATGGATTTAACCACAAAGTGACCACCCCTATCATCTACAAGCTAGCGGTCAAGTGGAAGTCTCAAATCGGGAAATAAAAAGTATTTTGTCCAAAACGATAAATGCTAATAGGACCGATTGGTCGAAGAAATTGGATGCTACTCTTTGGGCTTATCAAACGGCTTACAAGACTCCAATTGGTATTTCTCCGTATCGGTTGGTGTTTGGTAAGGCTTGCCATCTTCCGTTGGAATTAGAACACAAGGCTATGTGGGCATTGAGAAAGTTAAACTTGGAATGGGATGTTGCAGCCAATCTCCGTGTGGAGCAATTGAATGAGCTTGATGAGTTTAGATTTCATGCCTACTCCAGCTTGTCCTTGTACAAGGACAAGATGAAGTACCTTCACAACAAATATTCTCATGGTAAGGAGTTCAAGGTGGGCGACATGGTTCTTATTTTCAACTCCCGGTTGAGGTTATTTCCGGGAAAGCTCAAGTCAAAGTGGAGTGGTTCGTTTGAAGTGGTATTTGTGACTCCTTTTGGCGCTCTTGATCTCAAAAACAAGAATGGTGAAGTATTCCGGGTCAATGGGTATCGTGTTAAGCATTATTTGGGAAATTTTGATGACAGCCACGTGGTGGCACTCATTCATTTGAAGCGATATGATGGTAACATGTGTCGTGCCGCGATATTAAATCAGGCGCTTCTTGGGAGGCAACCTATGTCTTTTTCTATTTCTTTGATTCTCTTTGTAGACTAGGACTTTTGAGCTAATGGTTTGTGAGATGTTGTAGTGATGATATTGAAGCAGTGCAAAACAAAAGTACAAAATAACAGGTCTCTGAAGTTTGCCACGCAGCCGCGTGCCCTTTCTGTGCGGTCCGCGTTAATTTGTGCAAAGGTGTTTTCAGTCTCTGAAGTTATCAGCATGGCCACGATGCATTATTGCACGGTCAGCGCTGAAAGAACCATAATTTGATGCTCTTTGAAGTTTTCCACGCGGCCGCACTATACTTTCGTGCGGTCCGCGTGGGAAGCTAGGTTCAATGTGCTGGACATAAATCCAGCGCGGTCCGCGATCATTTTTGCGCGGCTGCGCTGGTAGGTAAGTTATAGGGTCCCACTATTTTCTATAAATAGAGACCCAAGGCCTCACTTTACCCTTTTCGCACTCTGACTTCTTGAGCCCTAATTTCTACTGTTCATCTGAGACTAATCTTCTGTGTTTGCATCAAGTGTTTTGATTCTTCATAATTCCTGGTAATATTTCTTGAAAATTTCATTAATTAGTTTTTATTTTTACTTTTTGTTTGCTTCCCAGTAGTATAGCTTCTTCTTTCTTTCCATTTTTCTTAGGGTTAATGATTAGGTTGGTTTTCTTGTTAGTTTTGACTACTTAGCATGATTTTTTATAAGGATAATTGAGTAAGGTCAACTAGGACCCAAAAACTTGAACAAAAATGGACAAAATTGTCAAAACCCTAGCTCAGTTCAAATCCATGGCCCAGCGCGGGCACGCACCATTTCTGTGCCGTTGGTTTATCTGTGTGCTTAACTTGTTACCAGCGCGGCCGCGTCGCATTTTTATGCGGTCCACGGTGGCCCAACGCGGCAGCGGTCCATATCAATGCGGACCACGTTGGGGAGATTCACAGAGGTAAATTTTAGGGCTTATGCCAAGCGCGGCCGCGCTTCACTTTTGCGTGGTCTGCGTTGCCCTCAGCGCGACCGCATGACTATTTTGCGCGGTCCACGCACCTGTATCCTGCTTCTGTGTTATGCTATCCACTGTGCCCTCCTCTAGTGTTATTCATCTATTTCACTGCATGTGCTTACACTAACAATGTTAGATGTGTATTTTTTTTGCAGATCATAGTTAAAAAATAAGGCGGTAAACAAACACAACAACCCGGGGGAGGTGGTGCCTCTCGATGGGGTAAGGGAAAGAGAATAGCTAAACTCACTCCCTAGGCTCGGGAAAACATTAGAAAAATCGTAAGCTGATATGGGCTGCTGATAAGGCGGCCTCTCATTCTTCGAGGAGTGAGTATGTACCATCCAAGAGCATATCCTCAGAGTCTGTCCCAACTCACATAACCGACCCCCTCCACCTAGTTGATACTCCTCCAACATCACCCTCCAAAAGACCAGTGAATGTAGTCTCGGATTCGTCTGATGAGTCCACAGCAGGTAGTGATGCACAATACTCCACCTCCCCCACAACTTCACTATTCGGGGAGAGTGCAGGACATGGTGAGGGAGGTGAGCCTCAGGTCGGGGGTGTTGATAGAACTAGAAACCCTGAGGCTTGGGAAGATCATTTCGTGAGTCAGGTGGCATTTCACAAGTTTAGAGAGTGGTGGCCCTTGAGGAAGTTGATCCCGGAGAGAACTTTCATTGACACAGACCTTCTACCCCATAACCCGAACGTGCAAAAAGAGTTTCGAATGAGATATGGCTGGGAATTTTTCAAGGAAAGGTGTATTGAGGCCAAAGAACACATGGTGAGAGATTTTTATTGCAATGTTGCTCATATAGTCAAAAATACGAAGGTGACGAAGGTGAGAGATAAAATGGTGATATTTGATGGGAAGTCCTTGAATGACTACTTGGGATTCAAGGAGGAGGATGAGTCGAAATATTTGGCTAAGTTGGCAATGGGCAAGGAAGTGCGACCGTGGTTGGCGAACTACTTGGAAGTTCCAAGTACTGTTCCTAAATGGTTAAAAGCCGGAGAGAGGATTTATAGGAACACCTTCAACTTTGAGGCTCGAGGGTGTTGTTTGCAGCCAGATTGACCCTTCTACCCATGATCATACAGTTCCTCTTGCTCGGCGGGCTTCTTATCAATGTGGGTAATGTCATCTCAAGGGTCATTTCTGATGTAGGACAGGAGACGAACACAAACTACCCTTTTCCCAACACCCTATCTATGTACTTTAGGGATCTGGAGGTCAAGAACAAACGGTTTGATGTCAAGACCAAGCCGGTGGCTCCCTATTCATGGTATAGCATGTTGGGTTCAGACAACCCAAAGTCAAAGAAGTACCAGCCACCCACCTCTGCCCCACCTAGCCAGTCTGAGGAGCCAATTGTGGTAGAGCCTTCTACTTTGCCATCCACCATTCCTGCTACTACTACCGGTGAGACCTTGCCCCCAGGTCCTTCTTCTATTGCTGGCCTAAGTACTTCAGCTGGTCCGGTAGTTCCATCATCAAAGACTCATCTGTTCACTACCCACCAATTGAGTCAGTCATTAGCCAGTTTGAACAACTGGATGTCAGCTGCGACATCCAAGCTGTCCACATTGGCCACTTCAGTTAAGGCCCAGTCAGCACTAGCCATTGCTCAGATTCCTCAATCTATTGAGGATACCTTGAAGAAGCTCCTGGCCAACCAGGAGAAGATTTTGGAGACTCAGGCCACCTTAACTAAGGTGGTAGATTCACATGGTAAAGCTCTCAAGGAGCTTGCCAAGGAGCACAAAAAGATGAGAAAGTCAAGGGCATCTAAGGAGTCAATGAAGAAGATTAGAGAGGACGTGGACAAGCTATTGGTAGATCAGATGCCTTTAGACTTGCTAGTTGGGGAGCCAGACCTAGATCTAGCAGCATCTCAGCCACAACAGGAGGAGGAGCCCAAGCCTCCAAGGAAGAAGAGGAAGCTCCCCAGCATAGAGGGTGCAGTGATTGAGCTAGCACAGGTTCAGGAGGGTCCTTTCGGTAATGTACCAGATATTCAACCAATCCAACAGCAGGACCCTGTCCCAGCAGCAGATCAGTAGCAGGCCGGGAACCAGTCTGAAGTTCCCGCCCGTACAGAGGACCAGGGGACCACTGAGGATCCCATGCAGACAGACCAGGCTTAGGGAGCCCTTCTATATCCTTTCATCTATTTTTGTGCTTATTTGTATAGTTGGCATTAGGGACAATGCCAGCTCTTATTCATGGGGGTGCTCCCTACTTTTTGGATTATCTGGATGACTGTACATATTCGATTTGCATTTTATGTTTTGATGATTTGATTTTCTAGTTGGTCTGTATATAACTTTACATTTTAGCTAATTTTCTTGTACCTTTTATTCTCTTTTGGTCTGTATATAAAGCACTTTTGGTATATATTCATCCCTCGTTGTATATTCTACTCCCCTATTGTACATATTTATTCGATTTCTCTATTTTCATAAAAAAATTCGTTTTTAGCTTACTAGATAGGCTCATAGCCTTTTGGTTTTGTTTTTGGCATTTGCAATAAGCCCTTGGTTTTCTTAATGTCATGGTCCTTTCCAAGGGTGGAGTATAGTGTGAACCGGGTGGCTCTTCCTGATGATAGATGGAGTGACTACCTTCTTAAGGGTTTGAGTTCGTTTTTTATTTTTCTTTTGTTTTTGATCTTTTGTTGTTAAGGGTACCTCAGGCAAAGCTTCACTTGGGCTTAACAAATTTGCTTTTGATCCCCTGGTCAATGACTTAATGTTGTGTTTAGGGTATGGTGAAAGTCGTGGCCTTGAGACTCTTCTGTTGACCAAACAATCACCATGTGGTCTTGTTGGACCATTGTGCGCTTGAATCGTAACTAAGGTCGTTGTGGGCCCTCGACTCGATATCTTTAGCAATCCCCTAGCATGTGTAGTGAATAATTGAATTTTGATTCCAAGTCTCGAGCCGATGGTCTAGAACTTTCCCCGAGCGTTTGTTGAGGCGAAATCATAGGTGAAGTTTGACTTGAGAAGTGACTATAGGCTCTCCTTGATCCAATTGTAAAATGAACAATTCCATGGCCTACCAACAAAATGATCCCTAGTTAACCCTTTTGAGCCTTAAACCTTCTTCTTTCATGAACCAATGTTACAAGCCTATACCCGTTCCTACCCTCTATTGGCACCCACACTTCCCTTGAGCAATGGCAAAGTCAAAGTTTGGGGGGAGAGACAAGAAGGAAAACAAAAAGGGAAAAAGGTACTAAAGTAAAAAGAGAAGGCAAGGCAATGAAAAAGAGGAAAAGAAAAAGACAAAAAGAAAAACCAAGGTGAAAAAGAATCAAAAGGGGTCAAGAAAAAAAAAATTAAAAAGGTGTGGAAACAAAAGTAGAAAAAAGAGAAATGATTTGAATTGCCTAAATAAAAGTGACAACATGTTCCTCTAACCCCTTGAAAAGAAGTGAATTACTCAAATAAGTCAAGAAAGTATGCCAAAATGAATCAAAGAAAGTGCTTAAGGGAAGGTTGAACCCATTTGAACAAAAACCTGTCCTACCCTCACCTAAAAGCCTTCACAATTGACTCCCCAAAAGCCCTATAGGATCTTGAGTCGAAGGGAACCTACATTAGTGGATACTTACATAAGGGGCAAGTATATGGTACCTAGAGCCGGACTTGTGACCTTCTTTGTGAGAGAAATGAGTGAAAGTCCTTCAACCTCAGTTTGTGTGTCAATATGCTAAAAGATGAGGTTCACTTAGGGAGAGTTGAGGATGTGTGAGTTTGGGTTCCACAATGACCAAGGTATTTGAGAAAAGCTCTTTGATGAAATGTGTCAACCGTTGATGCTTTTGTGTCACACTTGATCCATAGTTTTCAAAATCTTAAAATGTGTTAATAATGCATTCGTTTTGAGGGAAATTGTTAGTCCCAATTGATGCTTGTTGAGGTTACTTTAGGATGGCTGGAAATTCTTGGATTGCCTTTTTAAGTGTGGGTCTTATTTTGTTTGCTTGAGGACAAGCAAAAGTTTAAGTTTGGGGGAGTTGATAAGTTAGGATTTTAACATGATTATACCCCCTACTTGCTATTGCTTTTGTTACAAATTGCCACAAAATAGTTCCAAAATGCTTACAATTTGCGCTTGATTGCAGGTTTGAGCGACAAGAGACAAATGTCAAAGATCAGCTCAAAACGGAGTGAAACCTGCCAAGTGTAAAATACCAAGTGAAATGAGGAACAGGAAGACCTAGCGCGGACTACACTGATATGCCACGCGGCCGCGGTCCGCGCCACTAAGGTTCAGAGACTCACAAATGCAAGACAAAGTCACACGCGGGCGCGCTACATATCAGTGCGGTCCGCGTGGATGGGATTCAGAGAACTGGAAATTTGGCCATCTAGCCACGCGGTTGTGCCTGTCTTTCATCGCGACCTCATTACAATTCTGCGCGGTCCGCGGTCCCAACTTCAGAGATGAGATTTTAAGAGTCCAAGAGCCAACGCGGCCGCGCGACCTTTTTGCGCGGTCCGCGCTAACCCCGCAGGGGTATTTTTTTCCAATCTTTCCAGCCCGGTATAAATAGGACATTTTACCATTTTTTAGGTTAAGTTTTAATTTTTTGAACAGAGCTACGCTCGTGAGACTCAATATTGTTGCCATTTTCGGCACTTTTACTCTTTATTATTGTAGATTCTACTTAGTAATCAATTAATATGTTTAGTTCATCATCTATTTCTTCTGTTTCTTCTCTAATTATGTCTAGCTAAATCCATTAGCTAGGGTTGTGGCTCAACCCTAGTGTGGGTAACTAATGGGTGTTGCATTCTAGGGTGAGATTGAGATTGGGTGTTTGTTATTTGGGTTAATTTGGTGTTTTAATTTAGAATTTGTGGTTGCAAACACAGATTCAAGCTTTGTGCGTCTAACCCTTCTTGACAAAGAGAGTCTATGACCCTAAAAGTTGACCCAACAAGGAATTGGGATGGGCCCATGAGAAAGGTAGTCCCAATTAACGGGTTAAACCTCGAGAGAGTAATTACCCTACTTGAACCCTAGTTGCTTGGTCAAATTGGCCTACTCAATTGGTCTCGAGAGAGTCAATTAGGCAAAATCGTTCTCTCTACCGAGAGGTGTGAGAATGAATACAATTGTGCAACGGTTATAGCATAAGCCCCAAATATATCAATCTTTTCTTAGTAACTTCTACCCGTTAGCAAGCCACCTAGGTAGTGTCACGACCCTAGTGCTTTTCTCCATATTAAATACAACTTAGCAATATTCTCTTTAGCATAATTTAGTTTTAATCCTAGATTACAATAGTAGTATTAAGTATAAAAAACCCCAAAAACGTTAGGAGTGCAATTAGAAGTACAAACGCAATTCTAGAATAAACAGGCAATACAACTCCACTCCAAGCTCCTTATGGAAATTCAATCCCGAACCACTATTCGGGTAAAAGCTGTTGCTACCCTCTCTTCCTACCATTGTGTAGAGTTGAGACGGCCGCGATCAATTGCGCCGTACAAAGTCTCTCCTGTATCACCTTCACCTTATCTAAAGCATCCTGCAGCAAATCTGTCCCAATAGCCTAGCCTCACTGGGCTCGAACCAACCAACTAGAGATCTACATACCCTCCCGTACAAAGCCTCATATGGAGCTATCTGAATACTCGATTGGTAGTTGTTGTTATAAGCAAACTCTGCAAGCGGTAGAAACTGATCCCATGACCCTTCAAAATTAATAATGCAAGCACGTAACATATCCTCCAACATATGAATAGTGTGCTCGAACTGCCCATCCGTCTGAGGGTAAAAAGATGTGCTCAACTCCATCTGAGTACCTAACTCCCGCTGAACAGAAACTGGGAAGTAAACTGAGTGCCCCGATATGAAATGATGGAAACCGGGACACCATGCAACCGAACAATCTCCCTGATATATATCCCTGTTAACCACTCTAAAGAATAAGTAGTACAGATAGGAATGAAGTGCGCGGACTTGGTCAGCTTATCCACAATCACCCAAATAGCATCGAACTTCTTCAAAGTCTGTGGGTGCCCAACTACAAAGTCCATAGTGACCCCCTCCCACTTCCACTCTGGAATATCCATCCGTTGAAGCAAGCCACCCTGTCTCTGATGCTCATATTTCACCTATTGACAATTGAGACAGCGAGCTAAAAATACCACAATATCTTTCTTTATTCTCCTCCTCCAATAATGTTGTCTTAGATCCTGATACATCTTCCCGGCTCCTGGATGAATAGAATACCGCCAGCTATGGGCCTCCTCCAGAATCAACTCACGAAGCCCATCTACATTGGGCACACAAACCCGGACGTACATCCTCAACACCCCATCATCTCCAATAGTCAAATCTCTGGCATCGTCATGCTGAACTCAGTCCCTAGGGAAAAGCAAGTGTGGATCATCATATTGGCGCTCTCTAATGCGCTCATATAGGGAAGAGCGAGAAACCATACAAGCTAATACCCGACTGGGCTCCAAAATATCCAACCTCACAAACCGATTGGCCAAAGCCTGAACATTAACCATAAGAGGTCTCTCCCCAACTGAAATATATGCCAAACTCCCCATACTCACTGCTTTTCGGCTCAAAGCATCGGCCACTACATTGGCCTTCCTCGGATGGTACAATATAATGATTTCATAATCCTTAAGCAACTCCAACCATCTCCACTGCCTCAAATTAAGATCCTTTTGCTTGAACAAATTCTGAAGACTGCGATAATCGGTGAACACCTCACAAGATACGCCATGCAAGTAATGCCTCTAAATCTTCAACGCGTGAACTATGGCAGCCAACTCTAAATCATAAACGGGGTAGTTTTTCTCATGGGGCTTCAACTGAAGAGAAACATAAGCAATACATCTACTCTCTTGCATCAACACACAACTAATACATACTCTCGAAGCATCACAATACACGGTACATGAACCTGAAGCTGATGGCAAAACCAACACTGGAGTTGTGGTCAAGGCCGTCTTGAGCTTCTGAAAGCTCTCCTCACACTCATCCGACCATATGAATGAAACACCCTTCTAAGTCAACTTGGTCAAGGCCGATGCGATAGATGAGAATCCCTGAAAAAACCGACAACAATTGCCTACAAAACCAAGAAAGCTGCGAATCTTCGTGGCTGAGGATGGTCTAGGACAACTCTGAACCACCTTTATCTTCTTTGGGTCAACCTAAATACCCTCACTGGACACCACGTGTCCCAATAATGCCACTAAACTGAGCCAAAACTCACACTTGGAGAACTTTGCATAAAGCTTCTCCTCTCTCAATCTCTGCAACACAACCCTCAAATGCTCCCCGTGCTCCTCATAACTACGCGAATATACCAAAATATCATCAATGAAGACTATGACAAATGAGTCAAGATAAGGCCGGAACATGCTGTTCATCAAATGCATGAACGCTGCTATGGCATTGGTCAGCCTAAAAGACATAACCAGGAACTCATAGTGACCATATCTGGTCTTGAAGGTCGTCTTAAGAATATCCGAATCCCTGATCTTCAACTGGTGATAGCCCGAATAGAGATCAATCTTGGAGAACACTCTCGCTCCCTAAAGCCGGTCGAATAAATCATCAATAAGAGGCAAATGATACTTTTTCTTAATTGTTACCTTGTTCAATTGCCTATAATCAATGCGCATTCTCATAGTTCCATCTTTATTCTTCACGAACAGAACCGGCGCACCCCAAGGTGATACACTTTCCTAAAGCTGCTCTTTTAACTCCTTCAACTCTGCTGGTGCCATACGATACGACAAAATAGAAATGGGATGAGTGCTCGGCACCTGGTCAATACCAAAATCAATATCCCTATTCGGTGGCATACCCTCCAGGTCTGTAGGAAATACATCAGGAAAATCCCTCACAACTGGGACAAAATCAATACTAGGAGCCTTAGCTCCGACGTCCCTCACAAAGGCAAGATACAAAAGACAACCCTTTCCAACCATATCTGGGCCTTCAAGAAAGAGGTTACCCTACTAGAAATGTAATCAATCACACCTCGCCACTCGATCCGTGGCACACCCAGTATAGCCAATATGACTGACTTAGCGTGACAGTCCAGAATAGCGTGACACGGAGATAGCCAATCCATGCCCAGAATGACATCAAAATCCACCATACTCAATAATAAAAGATCCACTCGGGTCTCCAAAACCCAAATAGTCACCATACACAACCGGCACACACGGTCCACAATAACAGTATTGCCCACTGGGGTAGATACATGAACAGGTAAAGCAAGAAACTCATAGGGCATTCCAAAATAATTAGCAAAGTATGATGACACATAAGAATAGGTGGAATCGGGATCAAATAATACAGAGGCATCTATGTGGCAGACTGAAACAATACCTGTAATAATATCATCTGAAGCGATAGCATTAGGTCTGCCTGGAAGAGTATAGAAATGGGCTTGATCACCCCCTGATCGACCTCCCCCTCTGGGCGACCCCTAGCTGACTGGCCCCCACCCCTAGCTGGCTGAGCGGGTGGTAGTGGAGCAACTGGCGCTGAAGCTGATGACTGGCCCCTCTGCTGGGATGAACTAGCAAAACAATGAGGACACTGCCTCCACATGTGGCCCATCTCTCCACACTCGTAACAACTCCCAGGTGTTGGAGAAGGGGACTGATGGGAACCCCTCGCACCGGAGTGACTAGAAGATGCACTCGGCATAGAAGAGCCCTGAACAAATGGAGCACGGGATGAGCTCTGAGCTGGAAGGGAATTAAGTGATGACCGGACCTGATGTGAACTATGAGAACCATGACCCGATGATGCCCCATGATAACCTGGGCAATCTGACTGACCATGTTGGAACTGTCGGCCTCTATCATGTTGAAACTGGCCCCTCGAAAGAGCACCACTGTAACTACCAGATCCTCTAGGCCTCTTGGCCTCCCTCTCCTCTCTCTCCTGGCAATGGACACACTCAATCTCCCAGGAAATATCTACAACCTCCTCGAATGTAGCACCAGTCACCCTCTCCCTAGTCATGAGAATAAGGAGCTAATAAGTAAGACTATCGACAAACCTCCTGATCCTCTCTCTATCTGTCGGGACTAACCAGATGGCATGAAGAGCCAGCTCAGAGAACCTCAACTTATACTGCAACACGGTCATCTCCCCCTGACGCAACCACTCAAACTGCCTGCACAGCTCCTTTCTGCGAGACTGTAGCACATACTTCTCTAGAAAGAGAACGGAGAATTGTTTCCAAGAAAGGGGTGTTGCACCAACAGGCCTACGCCTCTCAAAATCATCCCACCAAGTTAAAGCAGCTCCTGAAAACTCATAAGTAGTGAAAGCGACCCCCCTGGTCTCCAGAATACCGGCTGTACGAAGCATCCTCTAACACTTGTCCAAAAAGCACTGGGCATCCTCTCCCTCTGCTCTGCTGAAGGTCGGAGGCTGAAGTCTACCAAATCTCTCCAACCTACGATGCTCATCCTCTGGCATGGCAGGAACTACATAGTCCGGATCAGCAGTAATTGGCTGAGCTGGTTGTGCCCCCGGTGTCTGAAGTCCCTGCACGACCTGCTTAGGTGTGCGGGCAGCGGGTGTCTGACTGCCTCTCCCGGCCTGAGAAGTAGCTGCGGCTATAGTGTCTGAAATCGCCTAAGCTAGGCTAGTGCAAACTGAAAAGATCTGAGCCAAGGCCTCCTGAAGACCCTGTCACGCCTCCTTTTTTCACTATACTACACCCCGTGAAGGGTATAATAAAGGAGTTTTTCCAATTAAAGGATAATCGAAACGGGATTCATTTATTAAGAATTTAGAGTCTCCACTTGGGAGATTTATGCTGTCCCAAGTCACCGGTTTGAATCCCGAATCGAGAAAAAGGTTTGGCTCTGTTTAACAGTCGCGAACCAGAAATCCGAGTAAGGAATTCTGTTAACCCGAGAGAAGGTGTTAGGCATTTCTGGATTTCATGGTTCTAGCACGGTCGCTCAACTGTTGTATTTGATTTTATCTATTTTCAAAAACATGTTCCAACTTATGTGCCTTTTATTAATAACCCATTTTTATTCTTAATAAGAATTGCAACGTCGTGAAAATGCATCTTGAACCACGTCACACCAGTGCACCCGTGGCTTTTGACACATTTTGACTTCGTTGAGATTTAGATTTGAGTCACATAAATGTGCACCCGTATTTAAGAATGTAATTTTATTAAAAGCGCGCCTAAAGAGACTAATGTGTTATTATCTTTTGGGAAGGCCGTGAAATTTGTTAAACGGCCCATCCCGAATTCTAGATATTTTTTAAATAAGTAATTAATGAGGGCCCCGCAATTATGTGTTTGATTTGGCGAGGCTCGTCTCATTTTATTATTAAGGGTCAATCTAAAGCAATCTAAAATTCTCTATTTGTTTGTCTCTAATGGTCAATTAATTCAAGAATATAAATTTGGGCCTCGAATTCAAGTCTGAATTCAAACAAAAGGGTAAAACCTTTTAGTTTGAACCCGCTACCTAACTCAAAACCCAATTTTATATTTATGTATTAATTTCCCTATTTTCAACTATTTTTTGGCCTCCAGTGACTTTATTGGGCCTCAATGACAACTTTCAGTGTTTCAACCCTACTTGAGAAAAGGATACTACCCAAATATGGGCCTAATACCAACGAAAATCACGCCCTAATTCTACTAGTCTTTCCTTGTGGAATTTAAACTAGGTCCAAAAGTGAATAATCAAGCCTAACCCCAATTCATCACTGAACATGTCTGTATTACTTCAGGTGCTATTTATTCTCTAAAAACCAATTTGATACATGAGTCAATATTCTATTTCCATGTACAGTGAACAAAATACCAACTATGGTTTTATTCTTATTCCTATTACATTAGCATGTATACACAAGCCTGACTTAACGTTCTATACAAATGAATCACATACACCTATTATCACTGTGTTCTAATTGTTAGTGCCATTTCCCTGTTATTTTATGAGTTTTAAACTTTGAACAGTAACTTTTATATAAGATCACCTTTCGCTGGGAATTGCATAAACAGACTAGAAATGAACTTAACAATCCTTAATCCATTATGGAACTCTTTTCATACGAATTATTAGCATAACTACAATCAATCACAGTCTACAATTACTATGAGATTAGTCGACAGGTAAGCCTAATGACAATTAAAATCAATATGAATAATAACACAATTCATTTTTTCATTTACAGTCCGATTTTCAAGTTCAACACAATGATCTGAATTTGAAATTTATAATAAACGTATTGATTCCTACTTTCAGTTCAAAACTAACAGTTCAATTATCACGGATCACAACTAATGCTACTAGTCAAATGGTTATACAATTGTAAAAAACTTCAACAATCTAAATAGTTACAATTAACATGACATGTGAAACAACTGATTGATGGCAAAATTTGAGTATGAATTTGTTTCATCATTTCCATTCGACATTTACATCAGTTGGAGCCCAGAATGTGTACCTGAATCACAACAGAACGAGGAGAGGTCAGCAACAACGAGCGACAAAGATAAATACAGCCCAAAACCAATTCAACAATCCAGGAGGATTTGATAAAAACAATCAGAACTAAGATTCAACCATAAACTACTTGAATGCACCCAAATAGATCCTAAATTGAACTTTAAAACTTCTGAAACTCCAAAAGAGCAAATCTCAACCAAACACCAACTTAATTAAACCCAAAACTATGAGAGATGATCTCAAAAATGATCCTGGATACTTCAGCCATCAAAAGCACAGTAAAACTAGCCAAAATAGGGTAATTGAACCCCTGAAACTACTTAAATTTGTTCTAAATGATCGTTGATCTTCAAACAGCAAAATCAGAACTCTAAAGCTAAGATTAAGCTGAAGCTTTCAATGAAAACAGTATATTTTTTGGCTTTCCTATTGATTTTCTAATGTCTTTTTGGATTTTTTTGGAACGCATTCAGACTTAGAAGAGGAAATTGGGATCTGAAATTTTAATTTCAGATCTGAAACTTGGCAGATATTTTTTGGGGAGAATTTTGGGGTGCCCAAACTTATTTCTTAAGGCACTAATAATGCCTTTTTATAGGCCAAAGGAGGGGCAGCCCTCACATTTCTCTTTTCCCTATTAGTCCCTCTTTATTTTCAGCCTAATCCTTCATTTTTTAACTTGTTTCCCAAGCCAATCCCTTAACTTGTGAAAATATACATTACAATCCTATTCTAGAAGAATCCAAACTACTCTAGTATGACCTACAGCCTTCTTTCCATCTAGGAATATCCAAAATACCCCTTGAACTTATTTGAAATAACTAGACTAATCTAACCCACCCCTTTAACTGGAACCCAATTAATCAAAACTAATTCAACTATAACCAATCACCTATGATTAATAAAAGAGCTAATAAAAGAACTATCAGCTATATAATAAAAATCAAATGAATGCACAATTAAACTAACAGAATTAAGCCTAAAACAAATATTAAATGTGATAAAAACAGACTACCAAATCAATAGAAAAATCAAAGATCTCGATTAAACTATCAGAATTAAGCTAAAAATATTTATTAAGCTAGAATCAGGAATCAACTCAAACTAAATCACACCAATAGTCAAAAACATAACTAATTTCAGAATCAGAACCAAAACTAAACAGCATTTACACTAGCAATTAATCCTTACGCGAACACGAGCAACAAAGAACTTAAACAAAGAGAAAGGAAAACTCAAAACTTACTGACTTCACGCTTCAACTTGATTTGATTTCTGGAATTGAATTTAATTAATATTATAAGTTTATTTTGTCGAAAATAAACTTATAACATTAATCAAAATCGTCCGAATTATTGAGATTCCAACGGGCTAAAAATTCGAAAACCCTAGATCCGAAATCCGAGCTTAATCAGTGATGTTTGATGGTTTTTGGCTTGGGATTCAGGTTGAGGGTGTCATGGGGACTATTGGGTATGGATTTGGGGAGTTTTGGATAAGTTTGTGACTTGGTCGGAAAAATAAAATTGAAGATTCGAGGAGTTTAACTGGGATTCGAGGGATTTCAGGCGCGGAAATGGAAAGAGGAGGGAAAGATGATGCGGTGGTGAAATTTTTGGGTCGTTTGGGGCTCCGCCGGCGGCGGCGGCGGCGGCGGCGGCGATTTCCGACCGGTGGCAGACGGCGGAATAGAGCGGAGATAAGGCGGGGCTGTGGTGACCGGCGGAGAGGGGGCAGGGGTACGAGGAGGCTGCATAATGTCTAGGGTTTGTGCTAATGTTTTAAGACAGTTTTATTAATAACAAAACAAAGGATTCAAGCCGTTGGATTAAGGGAATGAACGGCCATGATTGATCGACGCTCAAACGACGTCGTTTCAATTAGTAGAGGACAAGTCGGGTCTGGTTACTATTAGACTGGGTCGGTGACCATTTGGGCTAGTCTGTCATGGGTTATGGTGGGATTGGCGTAAACTGAAACCAATAAAATTGGCCCAATTTCGGGTATTTAACAAGACAATACCCCTTTTTAAAAATATTTCCTCACTTTTCTTTTATCTATTTTTCCTCTGTTTGTATTTCCTTTTTTTTCTTCTGCTTTTGTATTCATTCTTATTTCCTGTATTTTTGTATTTTTTTTTTTGTATTTTTTCTGATTTTTATAAAAATGTAAGAAATTAAGACAAAAACCTAATTACACTATTTACTCCTAAATTTTATTTAAAAATCCTATTTAAAGGTAAATGCAATAATTATCAAATAAAATTGCCTAAAACTATTTTTGTGATTTTCTTCATATCCTACTCTAAAACAAATTAATCCCTAATTAATACTAATACATGGAGTTAAAACCTAAATGCAAATGCATATTTTTGTATTTTATATGACATATCATGCATAAATAAAATGCAGCAATTATCAGAAAATGATACCAAAATGCACAAAAATTGTAAAAATAAAGAAAAATTATTTTGTTTGAATTTTTGGGAATAATTCATATATAGGGCAAAAATCACGTGCTCACAGACCCGAAATCACAATAGGCACAGCTGGTGCCTGAGCTGGTGCTGCTGGAGTGTCCACAACTGGGACCTGGTCCTGAATTGGGTCAGCTGGTGGATCGATAGGTGTTGTCCTTGCTGCTCTGCCTCTACCACGACCACGACCACAACTGTGCCCTCAGCCTCTAGTGGCCCCGGCTGGTGGTACTGGTGGTCGCCCACCTTGTCCGGTAGCGTGCATCCTCATCATCTGTGAGAGAATAGAATTACAGAAGTTTAGTACTCGGATCAACAAATTTGCATGACAAGAATTTCAAGAATAATAAGTTTTCCTAAAGGTTCTGCAGCCTCTCGAGGATAAATATAGACGTCTCCCTACCGATCTGTGAGACTCTACTAAACCTGCTCATGACTTGTGAGACCTATGTAACCTAGGCTTTAATACTAACTATCACGATCCTAACCCAGACCCGGTCATGATGGCGCTTCTCATGCAGACAAGGCTAGCCAATTAAACCCAATTTCAAAAGTTAACCCAATTTCAAAGTTAAATGATAATATCATAACAATGCGGAAGTACAACCCAAATACAGCCCAAACCGGGGTGTCACTAGACAGTGAGCATCTATGGGTCATAATACAAGTCTGTTAAATCTATACACTAGTACAAAAGTTTGAAAATAGATAGAAATGATAAAAGAAGAGAAATACGGGACTGCGGACGCTAGGTAGCTACCTCGTGACTCCGAATGTTCGCCTGAAGCTAGAAGGATCAGCACTCGGGAGCAGAACCAGACATGCCTGATCTGCACATAGGGTGCAGGGAGTAAAGTGAGTACTCCAACTCAATGAGTAACAAATGTAAATAAAGACTGAAATCGAGAAATCACGTAAGGCACAAGGAAATCTATAATGAAGCAGTAAAACCATTTGAAAACAGTAAATCAATCAAGCAATAAATAGAAATCCTTTTTCAATAAGGGAGCAAGAAAATGACAGGCAATTACAGAATAACAAACACATAGAAGTTTGCCCCTCGGGCATAGTATCAACAAATCTGCCTCTTGAGCAACATCTCAGAACCATACCAGCCCCTCGGGCTCAATCTCACATCATACTGGGTACTCGCACTCACTGAGGGTGTGCAGACTACTGGAGGGGCCCCTTACGGCCCAAGCGCAATATTAAGCCATCTCGTAGCGTCATCACTAGGCCCTCGGCCTGATATCAATCAAGCCATCTCGTGGCGTACATATCTCAGGCCCTCAGCCTCAAATCAGTATCAGTGTTTCCTCATAACATAGGACCTCGGCCTTACTTAGTCAAAATCCTCACAAGCCTCTCGGTCAATAGTAAAATAGTATTTCTCAGCCCAAACATCATTTAAAATATCATTTAAGTATTAAAAAGGAGTAAACATGGCTGAGTATAAAGACAATGAAAAAAGAACATGACTGAGTTCAAGTATAAAGTCAGACAATGAGGAAATATCAACGAAAATCCCTGAAGGGTTCAAATAGTTGGCATTCAGCCCAAATAATGATGATAGCAAATAGATTTTAGTCAAATACGCGATAAAATCATCAATTGGGATGGACCAAGTCACGATCCCCAATTGTGTATGATCCTACGCTCGTCATCAAACATGTGCCTTACCTCAATATAGCACTACGATGTGCAATCCGGGGTTTCAAACCCTCAGAACATCATTTACAATCATTACTCACCTCGAACCGGTCAAATCACTAGATTGTGATGCCTTTGCCCCTCGAATCGACCTCCACTCACATTTAATCTATCGAAAATCAGAATGAGGACGTCAAAATAGGCTAAGGGAACGAAGCCCAAGCGAAAATAATCAACAATTAACACAAATCCCGAAATTACCAAAACCCGACCTTCGGGCCCACATCTCAGAATTCGATAATTTTTAAACCAATAAATTCTTTATCTTCCCACGAGTTCATATATACCAAAAACACAGAAATCCGACCTCAAATGGCCCATCAAAATCTCAATCATATGTCTCATATCCTAAACCTTAGCTTCCCCAAGTTTTCACCCTTAATTTCCACAAATTCTAGCTCTAATCCATGAAATAATAGCATAGGAACGAGTTTTAGGTTCAAAATCCTAACCTCAATGAAGTTCCCTTGAAATCCCTATTCCAAATCGTCCAAATAGCTCCCAAGCCGAAGTCAAAAATGGTGAAATAACCCAAAATTCGCGAAAGACTTCTTTTAATTCTTCTGTCCAGTTGTTCCGCATCTGCCGTCCCATTTTTTGCTTCTGCGCTACCGCATATGCTGTCCATACTCCGCTTCTGCGGAAGTCATTTACCGGTCAAAATCCCGCATCAGCGATCCTCTTTCCGCATCTGCAACTCCGCAGATGCAGTCTACATAGCCGCTTCTGTGGTTCCTTCCACTCATAACCTTTTCCTCTTCTGCAACCAATCAACCGCACATGCGGCGCCGCAACTGCGATCCCCAAACCGCAGGTGCGAAAACACCAGAAGCAGCAACTTCAATAGCTGCAATAACATTTCCACTTCTCCGTTAACCACCCGAAATTAACCCGAGGCACCTGAGACCTCAACCAAAAGAATAAACATATCCTAATACCTTATTCTAACTTGTTCCAGTCATCAAAACACTTCAAACAACCTCAAATCAACTAAAACACATCAGATTCAAGCTTAAGTTTCTAAAAACATCCGAATTCCTCTTTTGATCAAAAACCCAACCAAACCATGTACGAATAACATAAAATTTTACACACACATCCCAAATGAAGCAACAAAGATACTGCAACTCTTGGAATTTCATTCTGACCCCTATATCGAAATCTCGCCTACCAACCGGAAATCGCCAAAATATCAACTTCGCCAATTCAAGCCTAAATCTTCTCCAAACCTCCAAAACTCATTCCGATCACACTTCTAAGTCCCAAATCACCTCCCAAAACTAACCGAACCATCGGAACTCACATACAAACTCTCTAATAAATAAGTCAATATACGGTTGACTTTTCCAACTTAAGCCTTCTTAAAAGAGACTAAGTGTCTCAAACTTCACCAAAACTAATCCGGATTTAATCCGACCAACCCGATACCTAAAAACACGGTTAACAAAACATAAAGAAGCAGAAATGGGGAAAACGAAGCGGTAACTCATGAGACGACTGGCCGGGTCGTCACAGTTCCATTACGAGACTGACCCTCGATGCAACTTTCTGGTCTCGATCAAATAGTAAAATCGGGTTATGTCGGTCCGGGCTATTAGTTATACTCGATATATGCCCATCCCTAATCTAGTACAGTAATATTATTCTTAGCCATAAAGTATTAATTTTCGATGACATAGTTAATTACTTATGCTTTCTAGTTTAAGCTTTTTGGTTGCTTTAATACCAAAACTAGATCCGTTAAAATCTAAGAATCAGTAGTTCTAGGATAGCAATTTTTCAGTGGAGAAAAATTAACTTTTCATTTGTAGTTCTCTGATAGATAATAACTTCCAAAAAAATTAAGGTTTCTCCAATATAAAATAATGTATTAGCATAACACATTTATTAAAAGCCTTAAAAAGTTCAATTTATAAAGTATCATTCAGTACTCATATGCATGAGCGAATTTTTATATTTACTAAAAAATTATAACTATTTATTATATAAGGGATTATCATCAAAGTAAAAGCTTTTATTCTTTTCTATAAGTCATCCTCTAGTGAAGAATTATAAATAAAAAATAAATTTTTGCAGTAACTAATTACGTACTCAAAGATAGAAATCAGGAATTGGATCATTAGTGGCTTATGGCCATATGTGGCTTTTGAACTATTAATCCATGTGGGATGTTATAAGTCGCATTTTACCAAATAAGATTCATTACAAGTCCATTTCCTTAAATCTTGATAAACGCGACTTACAAATTGTATTTGAAAAATGTGATTAATATTCGTGTAAAAACAAAAGAACATTCTTGAGTCTCTAACTCAGTGTCGGGAACTGACTTGTAATTTGAATTTCTCAATCAAACAATAAAAGAGAATGAGTTTTTGGGATAATTTTCTGTAATTTTTATTAATTGAAATGCGATTACAAAATTGAACTAAGTAACTGGAATTCAGATAAACTACAATGTTTCATTGCATGGCTAAGATCTACAGAATTGAAAAGGGAGTTGTTAGAAGAAGAAGAAGAAGAGAGAGAGAGAGAGAGAGAGAAGAGAATTTGGATTATCAGGCATATGCCCCTTCCTTGCATTATGTTAGCTTATGTAATAGAAATGCTGAGTTAGCCCAACTGAGTTGGCACAATCTCCACCCTCGAAGATCATTAATTCACTTACAATCTAGACCATTCATTTTCAATTGCTAAATCTTCATCTTCTTTCTTCACAACCCCCCATCGATCCTTGACAACTACACTACTTATTTAACCAAATTATTCAGCTCAATACAGGGATCATAACATACCCTTCCCCTAAAAAAATAATCCTTGTCCTCAAGGATTAAAATCAAACCTAGGAAATTTGGACTTTGGGAAGGCATAGTCTTCCCAAGTAGTATCTTCAGGAGGTAAATTCGACCATTGGACTAAGACTTTAACAGAAGCCGCATTACCCTTTTTCACCAGCTGTCTTTGGAGTATGGCCACTAGTTTGACCATGAACTGACCTTCATCATTGAGGATGGGTAGAACTGTCTGGACCACGATTTTACTCCCTACCTTCTTCTTGAGCAATGAGACATGGAAGACAGGACGGGCCTTAGAAGTTGGAGGCAGCTGAAGTTTGTAAGACCAATCTTAGTAGTGATCAGATAGGGACCATAATATTTGGAACTGACCTTAAGGTTTTCTCCCAAAGCTATAGATGTTTTCATGTAAGGCTGGAGCTTCAAATAAAACATGTCGCCCACTTGGAACTCCTTTTCAGTTATTCTTGAATCAACATTTAGTTTCATCCTCTCTTGAGCCTTGCATAAGTTGTCCTTGAGTAATTGCACCATTTGCTGTCTTTCTAAGACAACATCAGCAGCAGCAGGTACAGTAGTTTCCAAAAGAGGACCCAAGGATATTTGAGGAGGTGTGAACCCATAGAGAGCCTCAAATAGGGGTACCTTGCAAACTTGTATGAAAGTTTGTGTTGTACCACCATTCGACCAAGCATAACCATTTCTTCCAATTTCTAGGTCTGTTATTAGTCATACATCTCAATTAGTTCTCAATGCATTTATTCACCCTCTCAGTCTGGCCATCCGTTTGAGGGTAGTAAGTCGAGCTATACAACAATTGAATACCCTTTAGTTCGAACAAAACTTGCCAAAAATTACTAAGAAATATTTTCTCTATTAGAGACAATGGTCTCAAGACTGCCATGCAAAGTATGGACCCTCTTCCAGAATTTGTTAGCTATCTCTAAGGCAGTGAAAAGGTGAGATAAAGCCATGAAATGAGCTGATTTAGTTAGCATGTCTATCACTACAAAAATGACATCCTTTCCCTGTGACTTTGGTAATCCTTCTATGAAATCCATACTGATGTGTCTCCATGCTTGATCTGGGATTGGAAGAGGTTGGAGATGTCCAGGATAAGCCACATTTTCATCTTTATTTCTCTGACAAACCTCACACTCATTCACATGCTGAATTACCATTTGTTTTATGAGAGTCTAGTAGAAGAGTTTGCCCAGTCTTTGAGTGTTCCCAGCTGTCCTGAGTGCCCCCCAAGAGATGAATCACGAAAGATTTGGATCAATTGTTGTCTCAAGTTGCCAGTACCTCCCACATAAATTTTTCCCTTTCTCCTAAAATACCTAAGTTATAGTGCTAGAGATGAGGCCCTTGTCTAGCTACTGCTAGTTGTGCGATCATATCAGTGGCTTGAGGATCTCCTTCATAGTTGGTGCTGATTTATAACACCCAAGCTGGAACCGAAGAGCTGATAGCATGAACCTGGGCATTTGGGAGGTTATTATGTAGAGTCTGTATTTACTCAAATTGTCTTGATAAGGCATCATCCACTTGGTTTTCTACTCCTCTTTTGTATTGTATCTCATAATCAAGTACTAATAATTTTGTTAGACCTTTCTAGTGAATATCATATGTGACCTTATGTTCTAGCAGGTACTTCAAGCTGTGGTGGTCAGTCCTCACCACAAAGTGCTTGAATTGCAAGTAATTCCTCCACTTATCAATGGCATTAAGTAGTTCCATATACCCCTTTTCATATATCTACTATTATCTATATTTTAAGGCTAGAACCTTGCTAAAATAAGCTATAGGTCTTCGTTGTTGCATAAGTACAACTCTTATTCCTGAGTGACAAACATTAGCTTCAATCACAAATTCTTTAGTGTAGTCAGGTAAAGCTAGCACATGTGTGGCTAACATAGCCCCTTTGAGAGCTTCAAATTTCAGTTAATGGTCTGCAGATAGCTCCATAGTTAGCTACATACTTTCTGTAGTAGCCAGCAAGCCCAAGGAATCCTCTAAGTTCCTTGACAGTGGTAGGTCTAGGCCAATTGACCATAGCAAGTACTTTGTCAGGTCAGTGGTCACCTCTTCAACTGTTATCACATGACAAATGTATCATGTGGTCTTCCAATTATTTGCTATAGATGAAGATGTCATCAAAGAAAACCAACACAAACCTTTTGAGGAAGGGTTGAAACGCCTGATTCATTAATGCCTGAAAAGTTGCAGGGGCATTTGTAAGCCCAAATGGCATTACCTTGAACTCATAGTGGCCCATGTGAGTTTGAAAAGCAGTTTTGTGAACATCTTCTGCCTTTATTCTTATCTGGTGATACCCATCCCTTAGGTCCACTTTAGAGAATATTTCAGACCTATAAAGCTTATCCAATAAATCATCTACAATGTGAATTGGATACTTATCTTTAACAGTTATCTCATTCAAACCCTTATAGTCCACACAAAACCTCCATGGGTGACCGGCTTTGTTGTATTACCTGATTGAGTAGCATCTTTTTGACTTGCTTCTCAAGTTCTTCCTTCTAATAGTAGTTATACATATAAGGCCTTAGATTTACAGGTGAGGCTCCAGCTTTCAAGGGAATGGCATGGTCAAGAGTTTTGACAGGAGGACGGGTCCTTGGTTCAGTAAAAAAATCCTCAAACTAGTTCAACACTTCTTGAATAGGCACAACCACTTTCTCTTTATCGGATGAATGGTTTACCCTGACCATGAACACGTGAGCTAGTATAGTTTGGCCCTTCTTGATCAATCTTCCCATAGAGCTACCACTGATCATGCTTAGATTACCTTCTTCAGGAATGGCATGTAACACTGTCTTATTGACCTTCGTCCCAATGGTGACACATCTTTTCTCATGGTCAAACTTAGTAGGATTGTACTTTTTCATCCAGTTATTTCCCAACACTATATCACACCCACCTAGCTTGATAATTCTCAGATCTTCCTTGAAGGGTTTGCCCCGCATATTCCAACTAAAGGTCGTACAAATAGTGTTGATCATGACATAATTACCATCAACTACTATGACCTTCATTGGGCTACTATAATGTGGTGCATAGCCAGTATTCTTAACAGCTTGCTCATCAATGAAGTTGTGAGTGCTTCCTGAGACTACCAAAATAGTGAGGTTCTTGTGTTTAATGATTCCCCTAACTAGTATGGAATTCACCCGTGAGAAATTACCAGATAAGGCACTTAGACACATAGCTTCCAGTACCTCCTACTGAATCTTTCCTTCTATCATCACATTATGCAGATCATTTGCTTCATTTATGGTTTCAGCAGGTTCTTCATGCTCCCCAACTATAGAATTCAATTGTTGGTTGTGGCACATATGCCCATGAGTGTATTTTCCCCCATACCTGAAATACAACTGATTGGCCTTCATATACTCATACATTTCAGGACTCAACCTATAAGTGTGGTTCCTACTGGCTGGATGGTTGTTATTCCTAGTATTAAGGACTGTAGCAGGTGCATGATTAGGATTTGCTGAGGTCCTAGCAGTGGAAGAGTTAGCATGGGACGATCCAGATTTAGCCATTGGTTTATCCTTCATTTGCACAGCCTCTAGAGCCTTTTCCTGCAACCTTGCTTATTCTATGGCACTACTTAAGGTTGTAGGTTTGAACAACTTAACAGCATACCTATTTCCCCCTTGAGAGCTCCCACAAAACTGGACAGAAAATGTGACTCATTCAAAATAGGATTTCTTATAAGCATGTGAGCCTTAAGGTCCTCAAACTTGCCCAGAAACTCCTTTATTGTCCCCGTCTGCTGGAGTTTGTTAAACTCCGCTACCACATCCTCCATCAGATTTTCTCCAAATATAATGTATAATTCTTCCTTAAATTCACCCCAAGTTACTACTCATTTGCTCAATGCCAGAGAATTATACCATACTTCAGCTAGATCATTTAAATAAAGTGCAGCAGCCTCAACTTTCAAATTATCGCTGTTTTTATACAAATTAAAATACCTCTCACACTTTCGAAGCCATACCTTTAGTTCCTTGCCTTCAAAACTGGGTAATTCCCACTTGGGATGGGGGGATAGGAAACCCAGCATGTCTGTTGAGCCTTGCGGGGATAGGAAACCCAGCATGTCTGTTGAGCCTTGCTTCATGTGCTGGCAGAGGAAGCAAGCCATCACCCAGATCTAGGGCCCTTGTTGGTGGTCTTTCCAACATGGTCAAATGATCCAAAATTTGCTCCAAGGTGCCTTGAATGCCCAGCTGCGTTTAAGGTTTGTTGCCCAGAAGTGACTCAGCTAACACCTCCTCGTGTCGAGTGATCTTCGCATCCATGATCTACATCCTCGTACCTTCAACCATTAACGATTCATAGGTATGAAGGCTCTGATACCAAATATGAGGAACTGAATTTCTGAATCAAACAATAAAAGAGAATGAGTTTTTGGGACAATTTTCTATTATAAAATTGAACTAAGTAACTGGAATTAAGATAAGCTATAATGTTTTATTGCATCGTTAAGATTTGCAGAATTACAAAGGGAATTAGTGTTATTAGAAGAAGGAGAGAGAAAGAAGTGAATTAAGATAAGCTACAAATTTATGTTAGCTTATGTAATAGAAATGCTGAGTTGGCCCAGCTGAGTTGGCACAATCTCCACCCTCGAAGCTCAATAATCCACTTACAATCTGGATCGTTCATCTTCAATTCTTTCTTCACAACCCTCGGGTAACTACTTATTTAGCTTAATTATTCAGCTGAAATACAAGGGAATTTGGAAAGCGGAGTGGAGCAGTTTTGTAATTGTAGTGTAGTTGGGTGTAAGTAATTAGCAGAAGAGAGAATGCATCTGAGCGAGAACGAAGGGATAGAGAACAATAGTTTCGTAGTGACCGGTGGACTGGGCTTCGTTGGCTCCGCACTTTGTCTTGAGCTCGTTAGAAGGGGTGCTCGTATTGTTAAGGCCTTTGATCTTCGTACCCATTCTCCTTGGTCCCCTCAACTCCGCCAAAATGGGGTTCATTTCATCCAAGGTAAATGAGTCAACTTTTCTTATCCAATTTGGGTCATTGATTCTGAAGGTCAAAGCTGTTGTTTTACGTCTTATTCATCTGATTGTTGCTAAAAGAAATTCCGTTTTTCTTTGCTGGCTATGTATATAGTTGTTTCTGTTAAGATTAGTATAATTTGCCCAATCTGAATTCTCAATTCCAATCAACATATAAGTAATGAAAGGATCAAGAAAGGAGATGGATTAGTGAAAAGATGCCAGCTTTTACGAGTATTTGAATGAAATAGAGCAAAATCGATACAGTTACTCAGAGATAGTTTATTCCAAATTTAGTTGGTGAGGCATAGTTGATTGATTGATTGATTATAAAGAACTGACCTGCGTTTTAAAATTGAATATTGAAAACTAGTGTACCGTCCGCTTGTAGTGTTTTTAGTGTTTCGGTGAAATATTTTCTGCAGCAGCTTAATTTGCTGTATTTTCAAATTTCAGGGGATATAACAGACAAACAAGAAGTCCAGAAAGCACTACGAGGGGCAGATTGTGTTTACCATCTTGCTTCCTATGGCATGTCGGGGAAAGAAATGCTCCAATATAGTCGTGTTGATGAGGTTAATATAAATGGAACCTGCCACATTATTGATGCTTGCATTGATCATCAGATTAAGAGGCTTGTTTATGTGAGCACGTGTAATGTCGTTTATGGTGGTAAGGAAATTGTTAATGGCAATGAAAACCTACCTTATTTCCCTATCGATGATCATGTTGATCCATATGGACGTAGCAAATCCATTGCTGAACAATTAGTCCTAAAGAGTAATGGTCGTCCCTTCAAGTAAGTAAAATTTGCAGGAACATTATCATTCACAATCCACTCTCCTATTTCCTGTCAACTTATGCAGTTGAACTTCACTCTTATCTGTACAATGGAATAGGAACTACACATATAAGTCATCCCCTTTCCCTGGATGCATTGAAGTTTCACACTTCTCTTCTATTTCCCTCAGAATTGACTGCACTGAACTATCACGTTAAACCACATGCTATATACGATCGATGATAGCTAATGTGTTGGAAAATTAGTTGCAAAACCTCATCGGCTTTTCCTCTGCCATTCTTTAAATAACCCCCCCCCCCC
>MU763213.1:62621-84090 GCA_026770625.1 Nicotiana glauca | reverse complement strand
CCCCCCCCTGCAAGCATGCAAGGCAGAAAGCTGCCAAAACCTTTTTGTGAATGGTTCTTGTAACCGCTCAAGAGCTGTTTGGCTTTTTCAATTCTGTTTCCTGGTTGCCTAATCAAAGTATGGCAGTAATGCCATTTGTTTAATTCCTTACTTTTCTGTGTTCTGCAATGTTTTGGTACGATACATACAATAAAAAAAAATGCAACATGCTCCAAAGGTGTTCTTTTTGGTTATTAAAAGCACTTCATAATCGGTTCCACATATCTTCACTTACTTCCTATTGGATGTACAACCAAGTTTTAAAAGAAAAGGAATATGTAATTTTTGTACATGCATCTCTATCTATTTACCTGTGTAGAATGTGTGTGTTTTCGCATATTTATGGTGGTTCACACCTAGAACTGAAGCTTCAAGTTGTATTGACATAATTTATATGGTTGTTTTCTCTCTTCTCTGTATTCATTGCACAGTAAGAAGAGTGGAAAATGCCTTTACACTTGTGCAATTCGTCCAGCTGCTATATATGGGCCAGGTGAAGAAAGGCACCTGCCGAGGATCATAACTCTTGCAAAGTTAGGTCTGCATCTGTTTAAAATCGGTTCACCAAATGTGAAATCAGATTGGGTGTATGTGGACAATCTTGTATTGGCACTTCTATTGGCTAGCATGGGACTTTTGGATGACATCCCTGGCAGAAAAGGGAATCCAATTGCTGCTGGTCAACCTTATTTTATATCAGATGGTAATTACTCTTTGTCTTATATTTGTTCTGTAGGATTGTGAAGTCTTGGACCTAGTAGAGGTGTAACTATTGATTAGGATTATGACTTCGGGAATCCCCAGACTTGAGCATGGATCTTGGACCAATTAGTTGCTTATCAGAGTACAAATTTTTCTCTGAGCAGAGCATTTGTTACTTGCTGCATCACCTTCCTACTTCATTGAACTTCTGTTGCAGGGTCTCCAATCAACAGTTTTGAGTTCCTTCGCCCTTTGCTGAAAAGCCTGGACTACGACCTACCAAAGACATCACTAACTGTCTCTCAAGCTCTTCTTCTGGGAAATTTTTTCTGGGCCTTCTACTCCATCCTGCATCCTTGGTTAAATTGTAGCTGGCTTCCTCAACCTCTGATCCTTCCTGCTGAAGTCTATAAGGTTAGTATTTCATCTTTGAGTGCACTATTGCTTCTTTTATTCTATGAACAGACCTGTGGATGGGCCATTTTCTTGTTATGGCAATTATGCTGAAGCAAAAGCAATGATTTCCTGTTCTTAGAGAACGAACGATTGATTGTTGTCTTTTTTCCCCAGGCACCTTTATCAGGACTTTTATTGCCAACATATTTCCAAGAGTTAAATGACGGGCCCCTTTACTTTCATTAATATTGCTGCCTAGAGGTTTCATTAACCTTTTCTACTTTTGCTTTCCTTTTAGATTGATGGATAATGAGTCCTATAATTTCAAGTAGTTTACCAAAAGACATGCTTATAGTTTCCTCTTTCATTAGATTCTCTCTCATTCCCCAATTTTCGCATTAGACTTTCTTTTTTTTTGGGTGACCCCTGCCTGTTTACACCCATGTCGACACCTTGTTTCAAACTTGTCCGCCAATTGTGAATTCTGTCATGGACACGCATTTTTCTCTAGAATTGTATAAGAGGTAGAATTCTAGCTGATTTTTGGTCTTCCGCTTGTGCTAGGTTGGTGTCACTCATTACTTCTCATTCCTAAAAGCAAAGGAGGAACTTGGATACGTTCCACTGGTGAGTTCCAAGGAGGGCATGGCTGCAACCATCGCATATTGGCAAGAAAGAAAAAGGAGGAGTTTGGATGGACCTACAATATGGACATGGCTGTTTTGTGTGATTGGAATGTTATCGTTGTTTGGTGCTGCATACTTGCCGGATTATGGACCCATTCCCTTTGTTAGAGCAATTGGCCTCTTCTTCTTTCGCTCTGTGTTGGCATTGAAAGTGATGTTTGTTCTAGCAGCTACAGCACATGCTGGTGAAGCTATATATGCATGGAATCTTGCAAAAACAGTAGATCCTGCAAATGCAAAAGCATGGTTTTGGCAGACATTTGCTATGGGGGTATTTTCCCTAAGATTTCTGCTGAAGAGAGCTAAAAAGTAGGGTTATCATATTTCTTTCTTCGACTTTAGCTATGACACATGTAAGTGCAATCATATCAAGTTGAGAAATTAAGATACCTTTCAATACCTACAACGTTTTTCTCCTTTTTGGGGTCGTCTCAAGAGAGACTGTCTTTATTTTGTATAATGTTGGTTTTTTGGTCGTCCCAAGAGACTATGTCTTTATTTTGTATTATATTAGTCAGAGTGTGTTTAAATGGAGAGACGTGGTCAATGAGGATTTGTATAGTCAACTCTAACTTGTTGGAGATTGAGACATAATTGTATTTTGGTGTTATCTTCGTCCTGATTATTAAGTAGTTCAAGTGCAAGGGTAGAGCTTCCAAAAGGGAAAAATAGTACTTTCTAATAATTCATTATACTAGTGACCTTGGTCTTCTTGAGCCGAGGGTCTATCGGAAGCAGCCTCTCTAGTCTCTACCCCTCGCGATAGGAGTATGGTCTGCGTACACACTATCCTCTCCAGATTCCACTAGTGGGACTTCACTGGGTCGTTGTTGTTCTTGTCGTCATTATACTAGTGATCCTGCACCAATGGCAACTGGATTCTGATTCCTGCTATGTAACAAAATATAGCCTCTCTACCCCTCGTAATAAATAAGATATCAGGTTTACAAGACCAAAATACAAGATTGCAGTACTTTAATAATCTATAGTACCATGTTACAACAACTTAAATAAAACTATTACCCCCCAAAAAAAAAGAAAAAACCTTAAACAAAACTAGATAGTCACATCCTGTCCTTTGGTTACCTAAAGGAAAAGATAAACATTTAAAAAAAAATGCAGAATCACTAGTCTAGTATATCAAACTGGTATTCCAGTAATTCTATCATCATGATTTGAAAGTTTCTATGGTCCTTTCTGCATGACAATATTAAAATAAATTTGTCCTTTGGAATTAGTACTCAGCCTCCATATTCAGTAAAAACTTATCAAGTTCAATTCTAATCCTAAAAAAGTAAGCGATCTATAAATAACTAGGCTTATGAGTTCAGGACCGCTCCTGCAAAAATAAACTCTAAAAACAGTAAAGATAGAGTTGGTGGAAATTGCAGGGCTAAACAACCTAAGGTGATGAATCCCCAAATTATCAGCCAAATCTTATTAACGACACCGTAAACTTGTCCAATTCTAATATTTCTCTGAAGAGTTATAATATGTTTGGCCAAACTTCTAAAATCAGCTTATACTTTTTCCCAAAACAGTTTGTATTGACTAATTAATTTGACAAATACTTCCGAGCAACACTTAGTGTTTGGCCAAACCGTAAAAAAGTGTTTTATTAGCATGTTTGGCCAAGTTCTTTTTTTGGCCCAAAAGTATTTTTTTTAAGTCAAAAGAGCGTTTTTGGAAAATTGAGGTGTTTGACCAAGCTTTTAGAAGGAAAAAAAGAGTTTTTGATGAAAAACAGAAGTAGAAAAAAGTAGCTTCTCTCCAAAATTACTTTTCTGAGAAGTAATTTTGAGAAAAATACACTTAGTAGTAGTTTTTAAAAGTTTTGACAAACACTAGTTATTGCTCAAAAGTGTTTTTCAAATTAATTAGCCCAACACAAACTGTTCATTACCAAAAGCATTTTTTTGAAAAAGTAATTTTGAAAAAAACACTTCTCAAATAAGCTGATTTTAGAAGTTTGGCTAAACAGGCTATAAGTGTATTTTTGTTTCTCAAAATAAGTTGAGTTTAGAAGCTTGGCCGATAAGTGTTTTTTTCTCAAAAATATTTTTCAAAAAAGTACTTTTGGAGAGAAGTTAGTTTTTCTCTAATTCTCTAAAATTGCTTTTGCTTTTACCTAAAAGCATTTTTTTTCCTTCTAAAAGCTTGGCCAGACACTTCAACTTTGAAAAAAAAACATTTGAAAGAAGAAAGTGTTTTTAATCTGGAGAAGCTTGACTGTTTACCTCAGAAAATGTGAGTAACAATTAAAGATAATTAGTGGTTTTAAAGATATGTGATATATTCTAATACTAGTGATTATACAAATAATCTCAAGCTTAAATAAGAACAATTGGTGAACCAAATCAGTGTTGTTGGAGCAATAGAGGCCTCGAGCTTGATTATCCCAGGGACCTCGAGGTCAGCTAAGAACAATAAAGAATGAACGATAAAGTAAAGACAATAAAGATGAAGAATAATTGTTGAGCACGTTAAACAAGGAAAGCAGAGTGGAATGTTCTATTGCAGTGAATAATGTGATCCTTACAAATGATTGAGGTCCCCTTTATATAGGAGGGAAAAACCCTAATATGGTACATTTCTAATTATGATAAAAAATTCTATTGGTACAGCCGTATAATGATCTAGTATGGACTTGTACTATTTCATACAAATCTTATCCTATAATTTATGTCCTGATCCACGTGTCCTTGAGAAATTCCCGCTCTTTCTTGAGTGTCTTCGAGATTGTGCTGCCCTCGATGTAGGTCATGCCAGGCCTTCGATCTGTTTTATCAAGGTGTGTGCCCTTAAGCTAGGTCCGACCTTCACTTCGAGTTGCTCGGACCGGACTCATAGCCCAATTTAAGACTTCGAAATCGGGTTCCTTGATTTTGACCGTATACAGATTGTCCCCGCGTTTCTTAGAATAAGATGATAAGAAACTATTTGAACCTCAATATTTGCGAACCATTTGTGATGACGTCATGCCCGTGACGTAGGCGCTTGAAGTGATCGGAAAGGTCATGTCATTGTGCTTTCCCAAAACGTCAAATACGTTTCAGCCTTTATCGGCCACTTGCGCCGCCGATTCCGTCGTCGGCTTTCTATAAATAAGAGGTTACTTGGATGAACAAAATCTACACTTATTCCTTTTTCATCTACCTTTAGTCCTTTCCCTTCTTTACCTTTTTCCTCTAATTACCTATTTCCATGGTTCAAATATGTGGCCACAAGGTCACATGGCAGCAACTTTACCAGTTACGCCAAGGCTTCTTTTTTCAAAGCTTCGACTAGAGATAACGAGATAAAGGCACCGTATCCTTTCAGTGTCAGAAGATATGAGAACTTTACACTGCTGCTCATCTCTCTTAACTTCAACCTGGTGTGGCGCTTCATTTCTTTTGCTTTCCATGGAATGAGGTGGCACTATTATCTACTAACTTTTGCATCCCATAGAAGAACAGAGTTCTGAGGATGAGCACTCTTGGATTGTTGCTCGTGCATCTTGCAACCTCTTTTTGTTTTGTCTTTTTGCTTGCTCTTTCTTAATGTACTGTGGCCCAAAACTTCATCGGAATGCTCGGTCTCGGCTGGTGGAGATTAATTACATTTATCGAGGGCCTCCTCCCCATACATACGTTTCCAGAGATCTGAAATGGTGCCCCCGAGAAATGAAATTCCGAAGACGATGCTCTCGGGATTAGGTTCTTTGGCTTTTGTTTTTTTGCTTCTTTGTTCCTGTGTAAGCATCCTCCGTGGGTGCAGTAGCTATAATTTGTAAATATTTCTTGGAAGTAAAATAGGATCCTTTTGTATCCCTTCAGGTTCATGCTGAGTCTCATTCTATCTTTATTTGTAAAAGACTTCGACTAGATGGCTACAACTGCTAGCCCGAATATCGAGCTCAAGACACAATAAAACCCTTAGGTTTTTAATTGATCAATATAATACCCCTTGAGGTTCTCGTTAATCCTCGAGCTGAGCTTAAATTTAAACTCGGGATATCGTGATTCCCGAGCCCAAGTTAGGTGAGAGCAAGATCTCGTAATGAAGTTGATCCTTTTGCAGTCCCTGAGTGGGAAATTTCTCCAACTCGAGTAGCCCTTGGTCTTTGCAGTCGAGTGGGCATTTGCTCGAACTCGTAAATAAGGATAGCCCTTAGGCTCTTCCACCGATCTCGAGTGAGAAATTCCTCAAACTCGGCTAGCCTTTGGGCTTAGAAATCGAATGGACATTCTGCTCGAACTTGGCTTATAGGCTGCCCTTTATGATTTTTGACAAATTAATCCTCAATGCCTTGGTCCCGATGCCAATATCGTGATATAAGCGGTTGAAGTGACTGAAAAGTTGCTTTTTGTACGATTCCCAAAATTATTAATTGGGGGCAGCTGACGGTCGGCCTTTTAGCTTCCCCAACACGCTACATGATCTCTATAAATAGACAAACTTCACAATATTGGAAACTTTATTCTCATATTGTTCTCAAAGTCTCATTAGCCTTTTTCAACTTCCTTGAACTCTCCCTTCTCTTTACTATCAACACTCTTCATTTTCTTGGCTTACCCACATTGCGATGGCTAAAACCTCTATACCATTTTCCCAAAAAAGAAAAGCTTCTTCTTCTTCTCGATCGACCAAGAGTAAAACGATAGTGCCCCTAGTATTGAGGAGTGCATCCCCCCGCCGTGTGAAATAACATATGATTTCAAAATTGAGAAACCTGTAATGACACCAGGCCGATGCGAGCCCATGTCTCAATATATTTTTTTGGTGACCAAGGCCGAACTCGGGCAAGTAAAGGAGGATTGCAGGTGGGACGTTAAAGAAATAGTGATCCCTTCCTCCGAGGAGGACATTATTACATACAAAGCGGGGTACTTGAGCGTATATACCTACCCATTTATGCTGGGTCCTGTAATTAGGCTCAAGGTCCTATAGATCGAGTTATTATTGACTTCTGCCAATGGTACCAAGTGATGCTTGGCCAGATCTATCCTTCCTTCTGGAGAATCGTTTACTTAATCAGGTTCCTTTCGAGCCAAGTTGAGGGGATGTCCTTTACCCTCAATCATCTAATTAGATTATACGGTCCCCGACTTTATCGTGGGGGTTTAATAAAATTGCAACGTCGATCCTTAAAATCTCTCTTCTCTAGTATCAATGAGGACAACGACCGTGGAAGGATGAGCCGGTTCGTCCGAGTCAGGACCTCCGATTTGATTCCCGGTGATTGGATGTCGTTCCTCGAGGAGTGGAACATGAAACGTGAGTATGTAGTAGGTTTACACCCTGATTTCTTTGCTTTTTCCTGGCTTTATATTTTTCATTGGTCTAACCCCTTTACGATGGTGTAGCTGCTACCTGGTTTCCCAGCAGGGTATCGAACCTCGAGGGTTGGGTCCGTAAGCTGGCCTCCGTCTCCTCTTATTCGGAGCGTTGCTGGCGAGATCTAGCCAAGGGTCTACGGGAGGCCAAAAACCATGGTGAGTTCTCTTGTTTGTTTTCTTGTATTTCTATCATGGGGTATTTACCTAGGTTTCATATAGGTCTTAGAGACGCCTTTTATTTGCGGCCGGCCCCGGATGATGAAGAAAAACTTTCGAAGTCCCCTAAAGAAATAAAGAGAAAAAAAGTGACGCCCGATAATCCCCTAAAGCCTAAGAAGAGTGTGGCTCGAAGGTCCAAGGTTGATACGGCGGCCTTATCTCCAGAAACGGTCCAACTTCTCTGAGACCAAGAGGAAGAAGAAGATGACGAATGCCAATTAGTAGCCCGTGAAAGAAGAGATGTCGGTGCTTCGAAGTCCGTTAAGCCGGTAAAGGTCGATATAGCGCATTCTAGAGTCAAAGAAATTTCCGAGGGGAGTTCAAATAAAGCCCCCGAGCTGTCATGTAGAAAAAGGTCACCTCGCCTAGGAGGACATCTGGAGGGTGAGGCCGAACGACCTAGTGTCAAGCCTCTTTAAAATAAAGAGAATTCCCCAAGCGTATCGCTTGGTGTAATCAATGTAGATATCTTGGCCCCGAGTTCTCTGATGGGCAGATCCGGGATGCTCAGAATCTAAGGTCTTCTGAAGTGGAATCAAGCCATGAAGGACATGACATATTCCGAGAATGCCTTATAGGGCTTGAAGACGGCCCTAACCCAGACGCTTCTTTCATATTTGACGAGGCTCATAGACTCTTCAAACAAGTGAGTTTCCTATTTGTTATGCCTATTCCTGTGCCTTTGCTGTTTCTAATTCTATTTTTCATCCTTTTTTATGAAGTCCTTGGTGCTACACAAAAAGGCATTTTCCAAGCCTCGAACCGATCTTGTTCGATGTGAGGCCGAACTAAAAAGGTCTCGAAAGAGAGGGACGATCTTAAAGCCCTCTATGCTAAGAAAGAGGTGGAGATCACGATCTTTGAGTTGAATTGGTACAGCTCACCAAGGACGGGTCGACTATGTTGAGAAGGTAACATAACCTTTGAAGGCCTATTATGAACTTACATCTTGACGTCTAATGCCTTTAATTTTGCAGTTTTATGAGAAGGCCAATTTGGTGGCGTGACTTCAAGAGGAGCCAAAAATGAAAGAGGCTGAGACCTTGGGGTAGAGGCAAAACATGGATGATCTTGACTCCGAGAAAGAAACTCTTCGAGAAGAGCTGGCTTCCATCTAACGTCAGTTTCAAAGTGTGAAGGAGGAGAGCCTAGCTCGAGGCCGTGCCATCAAGGAGCTCAAAGCTAAATCTGTTGTCGAGTTCGCTAAAGCCAGATCTGATGTGGAGGCAATTATGTTTTCGTACCGAGCCGATGCTGAAGCAGCTAATGTTCGGGCAAAGGAGATCTCTTCTGTAGCATAAGTCAAGTTATCGAGTGCACTTGACCATACCAGGAGTCAATCTCAGAGGGTAACCCTCGAGGAGGTGCATGCTCGCGGCTTCGATCGCTTAGCCAATATTGAAAAGGTGATGATTTTAGAAGAGGAGGCTGCCGCTCTGCTTTCTGGTGAGGATGATTCAGTCGGTGGTAGCGAGAGTGGAAGAGACGAGGACGAAGTCTCCGAGGATGAGGCTTTCGAAGATGCGGCTCCCGGGGATGCAACTGCCGAAGATGTGTCTCCAAAGTAGTTTTAGGTTTCTTTATTTTTGTTGTTGTGTAGGTATCCCTTGTGAAAACATTCCTTGTAACCATCTTTTGGAAATATAATAGGAGTTTTTCATTTCATCTCCGATTTGTACTGAATTTCATACTGTTTTGATTTACGAAATGTTTCTTTTGCATAACTTGAATGATTGGCCCTAAAATGGGTTTGGGCTTGGCATAAAAAACCCTTAGATCCTTGTTTATAGAAATAGCAGTCATTAAGCTAAATTTAAATCGATCCAACTAGAGCTCGGGATACTGCGACTCTTGAATCCGGGTTGAGTGAGAACGAAGTCTCGTATAATACATTTTTGGCCCTTAATACATTCGAAGTCGTCCCTTAGGCTCTTATATATCAGCCCTTAGGCTCTCTAGGTTGGCCCTTGGGCTCTTATACACCGGCCGTTAGGCTCTTTAGGTTCGCCCTTAGGCTCTTATACATCGGCCCTTAGGCTCTTTAGGTTGGCCCTTGGGCTTTTATACATCGGCCCTTAGGCTCTTTAAGTTGGGCCGATTCGGCCTCTTAGAATGGCTATATAATTTTTCCCTCCTTTCGGCTTAAAAGACTTAGTGAAAATTTACTTATTCCTTAGCATGTGTTGTTTGTATCCATAAGTTTTTTTTGAAGGCTCGACATATCAGAACTTTGTTAATAATTTGTTTGTGTAAACATAATCGAATACCTCTTGAGGTATTTCTTAAGGCCGATGTTATCGAAGCCCTGGGATTTTTCGAGGGCTAAATTTATCGAAGCCTTTGATATTTTGCTTTTACCGAGGGTAGCCTGATTTAAGCGATTTTTATAAAGTGTTTGAAGTCCTTCAATTTATAGTGGAAGTCAGATGTCTCCGAGCCACATTATTTGGTCGTAGCCTTTATATGACCGTAGTCTTTAGTATGGTTGTAGCCTTCGGGTATGTCACCTGAACTTGTTTCCCGATAATTTTCCGAACTTGTTCGAGAAGTTAGTCCCCGAGAGTAGTGGCCTTGGACTTTGTTTTGAGGGGGTACCACTTTGAGGTCTTATTAATTCGAATTTTTGATGACAGTCCCCGAGTATTCGGGGTGCTTCTATGTTTTGGCTCTTAAGCCGTTTCCCGTAGGATGTAGAGATCGTGAAATTGTAGACTTTTTTGAAACGGCAAGTATTTTTTATATTAATACAATTGGTACAAGTGTACATGCTTTGCTGTCGGGGCTCGATTATTCTATATGGACACGGTTCATTTGGCCGTTTGGCCCAATACAAAGTTCTCCTATCGAGGCCCTCTTAGTCGCGAAGTATCTTTCTCAAAAGTGTAACCTCCGAGGGTGATGCCCCCCAGTATTCGAGGTTGACTGAAAAGAAGCCTTGAATACTTGTTGAATGTTCCTTAGGTAGCATATATTAGTTGCCTCGCCAAAAACCTTGCTGGTAAAACCCATTTAGGACAAAAGCCGAGCCAAGGGAAAAAAGCGTGGAACACATGCTTTACAACCTACAGCCTTCATGTAAGAAGGAGTATCTTCGAGATCACGAGCCTTAGAGAGCTTCTATCATGCCGAGCTTGTAAGATCCTTTACCAATGACTCTGAGGGCTTAATGCGATCCTTTCTCGCTATCCGTGATATCTTCGAGAGCCTCGACCAAAAAATCATATACCATCAAACTATGAAAGCTTAATCATAAGCTTGTTGATTCGTCGATATCATTACTATATGAGCCTCGACCTAGTCGGGGATGGTTCCGATGCCCCGATTTGACACCATGAGGCCGAGAAACTTGTCCATTCATCTTCGAAGGTATGTTTCTCTAGGTTGAGTTTCATGTCTCATCGCCCTAAACCGTTGATTGTTTCCTGCAAATGAATTAAAATGGTCCTCTACGCACAGGGACCTAACCAGTCATATCATCAATAGAGGCTTTCGCTATTTTACCTGTTTGTTCTTCGAACATCCTGTTGATTGGATGCCGATACGAGGCTCTTCAAACTGATGGCCTCCCTTTTTGTTTTACTAGTTAAAATTGGGACTATTGCTCAGCCTATGTGTGGTGATTTCCGGCGGAATCCCTGTCATATCTAAATGGGACCAAGCAATGCAATCCGTATTATCAATAAGAAACTAAATGAGTTTTTTCCTAAGTTCGGGGGTTAATCCCGTTCCCAGGTATACCTTTCTCTTAAGTGGTTTACTTGGTAGCATCGGGCTTCACGGGAACAACGAAGGTTCAAGGAGCTAGGGAGTTCCCTTCTTCGCCTTCAGTTACCTGTTATCCTGCTTTTGTCTGGGCTTGGAGTTGTGATTGTTACTTAGCCACTTGTTTACCTTTGGGCTTGATTTCTCCGAGGTCAAGGGTTCCGGTATCGGCGCCACTTCCTTGATTGTAAACATCTCTTTTGCAGCATGTTGTTCTCCATGGACTGTTTTCACTCCTTCCTCTGTCGGGAACTTCATCATCTGATGGAGAGTCGAAGGCACTGCCCTCATATTGTGTATACATGGCCTCCCGATGAGTGCGTTATACCTCATGTCACCTTCGATGACATGGAACCTGGTGTCTTGTATGGTCCCGGCTACGTATACTGGCAAGTTAATTTCTCTCGTCGCTGTTTCACTTGCCATGTTGAAGCCATTTAGCACCCGGGATGCATGTACAATCTGATCTTGCAGGCCGAGTTATTTCACGGCCCTCGATCTAATTATGTTTGCTGAGCTACCTGGATCCACTAAAACACGTTTAACCTGAATTTTATTTAAAAGGATAGAGATTACCAGGGTGTCGTTGTGAGGCTGGGATACGTCCTCTACATCCTTGTCGCAAAATGATAGAGCATCCTCGGGCACATAGCTCCGAGTCCATTTCTCCCTTGTGACATATACTTTGTTGTGTTTGAATATAGGTCCCAGTGGGACATCGACTCCACCGATGATCATGTGAATGACATGTTTAGGTTCTTCAGCTTCATTCTTCCTATTTGCATCTCTTTCTCGGAAATTGTCTTTGGCCCGGTCACTGATAAATTCACGAAGATTCCCCTCGTTGAATAATTGGGCTACCTCCTCTCTAAGCTGCCTGCAATCCTCGGTCTTATGACCGTGACTACCATGATGCTTACACATTAAGTTGGGGTTCCTCTGAGAAGGATATGTCTGTATAGGCTTGGGCCATCTAGTATATTTAATTTTGCCAATGGCTGAGACGATACTCGAGGAATCGACACTGAAGTTGTATTTTGATAATCTGGGTGCCTCTACTGGTCCCGAGGGCCTGTCGAACCTGGTTTTGCTCATGAGTCTCCGAGAAATTTGGTCTCGATATTCTCTCTGGTCATTTCGAGGTATGTTACGCCTTGAACTGTTCATTCGATCTTCGACGTATAGTTGACACCATTCTTTGTTGAATCTTGATCCTCGGTTTGTGTCCCTCGGGGCCTTGGTTGCGAATCTGTTAGGATGAACTGAGCCTGAGGGGGCTCCCAACTGGTTGTCCTCAACTCTAATTTTTTACTGATAATGATTGTGCACATCTGACCATGTTACAGTTGGATATTTGAACAAGTTCTGCTTTAGCTGTCGAGATGCAATTGAGCTTCTTTCATTCAAACCTTGCATAAAGGCCTGAACTGGCCAGTCATCGTAGACCGGTGGTAATTCCATTCTTTCCATCTAAAACCAGGACATGAACTCCCTTAGCATCTCATCATCCCTTTGTTTTATTTTGAAGACATTCGATTTTCTTGTGGCAACCTTTACGGCCCCGTCGTGTGCTTTCACAAAGGCGTCCGCCAACATAGCAAACGAATAAATAGAGTTAGGAGCTAAATTGTGATACCAGATCATAGCTCCCTTTGACAGTGTTTTCCCAAAATTTTTCTACAATATTGACTCGATTTCATCGTCATTCAAGTCATTTCCTTTGATTCCACAAGTGTATGAGGTATTATATTCATGTTAGTTTATAGGAGTCCACCACACTATAAAGTACCTGGTCCTCTATAAATTTCCACTTAAAATACTACTGAACCAAACTGTATAGAGATCTGGTCCAATATCAGTTCCTACAGTGCTAACTATAGAACCAGTATGTAAATGAGACACAAGATTTTTACGTGGAAAAATCCCACTCAAGGGGACAAAAATCACGACCTACACCTGTAGGCTTTCAACTTCACTAACTTGTAAAATACCTATTACAAGCCACTTTGTAATGACCCCATTACAAAGAATTCAACTCAACTAACTTGTGGTACTTTTACCACAAGCCACTTTGTGACTCCCTAGTTACAAAGACTTTCACTAACTTATGATGCTCTCACCACAAGCCACTTTGGCACTCTACAGTTACAAAGGCTTTTGATTAACTTGTGATACTCTCACCTCTAGCCACTTTGTCACTCTCTAGTAACAAAAACTTTAACTTATGACTAAACCTAGTCACAACATAAATTCAGAGAGTTTACGAAATTTACAAGAGGTTTCCTAATCAACTTTTCTAAGAAAGAAGGATAGGAGTTACAATGAAGAACACATAACAAAGACTTAAAAAACCTAAGGACTTAAGATATCTTCAATCTTGGATCCGGTCCTTGAGGTTGCAGCAACTTTGTTATTGAGAGAGTCTGTTGCTAGCACTTGCAAGAAGGTTTTCTTTTTTGATTTGCAAGTGTTGAACCAATCAGATCCCTTGCACCAGGTTGTTATACTACAAAAGACATTAAAATTGGTGATGTCAATTCACAATGGTGATGTCAAATCTTGGTTTACATGCTTTTTCTCAATGGGAAGTGACTGATGCACTGTAGCGTGTACAGTTGCAGGCAGTCACTTTCTGCAGTTGCTTTCTAGTTGTGTAGTTGACTCATACTTTTGTCAGAGAACCCTAAGGGACCAGGTCCCTATTATTTTCCTCTTTGTACAGTTGCGGACGATCACTTTCTGCAGTTGCGTCCCAGCCGTATAGTTGACGTGTACTTCTATCAGGGAAACAGCAAAGGATTAGGTCCCTAATCTGGTTTTTGTGCACACTGCCCAGATTGTCTTGAGTTAATTAACTTGAATGATTGTACCAGGCATGCTACAGGTCCTTTATCTGGTTCTATACAGAAAGTTGTTTAGATCATCAAAACATAGATTAAAAGACCTTAAGCCCTTCAATTTCCCCCTTTTTGATGATGACAAACTTTTAATATTGATGACTATTTGACTTAACTAGATAAGGTACCAGCAACCGCATATGTTCCCTCTGACTCTATTCTTCCCTCTTTTGGCATCAACAAAAAGACACAGTCAGACAAAAAGGCATAAAGAAGTCTAATATGTGCACACAACATGATAGAAAAGAGAAGCAAAAGGGAAAACAAGCATTATACAAGCAAAAGAAGAGTTGTTTCATTGATAAGAAATTTGACTGTTTCAACAGGAGAAGCAACGGTGAAATCTAACATGCCGTCACAAAAAGACAAACAAAAAGAAAATAACAGCCACAAAATCATCAGAGCAAAAGATAACTAGACACTAAGAGGATCCTAGGGGGCACTAGAAGAGCGAGGCTTGGAAGAGGAGGCAGCAATGATTTTGAGAACCAGGTCCATGCGGGCATTTGTAGACAACTGTTAGTTAAGCAGTTTCTCTCGTAGGTTCTTCATTTGTTGCCTAAGTCCAAAACTTGTCTCATACCTGCCATCTCCAAGAGTGCCAGGTCAAACGTGCGACCCTATGAGTTCTCAAACTCTCCTGCCCAAGGTCACTGTCACTTGGAATGGTCTTCATTGAACCAGGTACTCCCACAGTTTCCCACTTTTGTTTTCTAGACACTTCAACAAACTTTCCGTTCCTGCTTGCAACAGCCACAATGTCACCTCAAACAAATCTTTCTCAACCACAAACTTTTATAGATCTTTTCACTAAGGAATTAGGTTCCTCCACAACATCTTTATCAACCCCAATCACTGGAATGTGTTTATCATCCATAACTTCCCCCTATTTCATTAGCCTCCTTTTCTTTTTCTTAATACTCTGCTTACTTTTCTGCAAAGCAGACTCAAAAGCCTCTTTCTTCTGCAACCACCTGGTTTGTTTCAGCTAAAAAAGAATCAAGTTCTTCAACAAGTTCTTTTGTGATAGTGTCATGAACTGGAGACTCAAAAGCACCAGAGTCCTTTCATCCCCTAAGAATGGAGTGTCTTCCCCCTGAGATTCGGGCAGAGGGGGGGCTCTTTCATTCATAAGGTTCTTAGCAGCGATAGCCATGCTATTTAGTGCCCCTTCCTTTTCTGATGACTTGTGGGAGCCACTGAGCCTAGAACAGAGGAGTTCAAGAACTGATCGGGATCTTCCTCAGAGACCTCTAACGCTTGAGGAGTTGCACTTTTTGTTTGTTCAGAAAACAGAAGAGAAGTAGGGTTTGCAACACATGGAAGTGAGACAGGGTTTGATAGAAGAGTAGAGGTGACTGGAGATGAGGAAGAATACAGTAGTATCAGGGATAGTGAAGAAGTGGGTTTCTAATGGTGGTGTTAAGAGAGGTGGAGATGTGGGAGTGGTGTTGATGGCAGGATAAGGAGACGATTGTTCACTGGTCATGGTGAGAGAAGTGGTAGAGAGTTCTGAAAGAAAAAAAAATTGAAGAGATGCAAAGGGAGATAATTGTTTAGAACTGCTGGGAGTGTGAGAGTTTCATGGAAGAAAGAGCTAATGATGAGAGGGGAGAGGAACGGGTTCTGAAGAGTTTTGAAATGATGGTAGGTTTGTAGGAATACGTAACGTGCAAAGGAAGTGAAAGAATTTAAGAGACAAGACATGTTATGCAGACTCTGAGAAGTCAGATGATGTGGCAGTTGAATTAATTTTGCTATCTTTTTGAATAAGCATGCGAAAACCACATTACTACTGACCTGTGGTATAGGAACCAGGTTCCTGACCTATTTTTGTAAAAGGGTTTTGTAGCTCTCCTCCGAAGTTCAACATTGTACCTTTATCTTCTATGATCATCATGCGTGTTTACCTGTAACAGTATAGATGTGAGTTAGGCCAAGTCAGAAACACTTTAGCCAATTTTACCTTAGTGTGACAATCGTAGTCATGTCAGCAGAACCAGGTTCTCAATTAGGTTTAAGTAACCCAAGTGCCATCCGGTTTCTCAAAGTGTTCCCTGCTCAGAGCTTTGGTGAAGATATCTGCAATTTGATCTTTTGTGCAATAAAATCTTATATAAATAAGACCCTTTTCCACATTGTCCCTGAGAAAATGGTGTCTGACATCAATGTGCTTGGTTTTCTTATGTTGAATCGGGTTCTTTTGCATGTTGAGAGCACTGGTGTTGTCACGTAGAAGCGGTACACAATTAATGTATACACCAAAATCTTCCAATTGTTGCTTGATCCATAGTGAATGAGAAAATCACGAGGCAGCTGCAACATATTCTGCTTTATCTGTTGAGAGAGCTACTGAGTTTTGTTTCCTTATACCCCATGAGATAAAACATGATCCAAGGAAACGAGCCATTTCATATGTGTGTTTCCTGTCCACCAGATAGCCTGCATAATCACCGTCAGCATAACCAATAAGGTTGAAATTGTCACCTGAAGGATAGTATAGAACTAGGTTCTATGCGCCCTTAAAATATCTCAGAATTCTCTTAGCAGCCTTCAGTCGAGATTCCTTAGAAGTTGATTGGAAAATTGCACTTAATCCCACACTAAATACAATGTCTGGCCTGCTGGCAGTAAGGTAGAGTAGAGATCCAATGATTCCCATGCTTCTATATCTAACCTTTTCAAGAGTTTTTTGATGCATTTTTGCTAACTGATACACGTTTCCTTTATGGACTGCTTCACTTGAAGACCTAGGAAGACATTCAGTTACCCCATCATACTCATTTCAAACTCACTTCTCATGGGTTTAGCAAATTCTTCACATAATGAGTCAGCTGTAGCTCCAAATATGATGTCATCCACATAAATCTGATCAATGAGCAGGTTCCTTCCCCATTTCTTCAAAGACAATGTATTGTAAATCTTTCCTCTTGTGAAGCCATTTTCCAATAGAAACTTGGATAGTCTCTCGTACCAGGCTCTAGGGGCCTACTTCAATCCGTACAGTGCCTTATCCAATTTAAATACATGTTCAGGATGTACATGACGTTCAAAACCTAGAGGTAGCTTGATATAGACTTCTTCCTTGAGAAAACCATTTAGGAAGGAACTCTTCACATCCATTTGGAATAGGGTGAATTCCATATGTGAAGCAAAGGCAATGAGGATCCTAATAGCTTCCATGTGAGCTACTGAGGCAAAATTCTCATCATAATCGATCCCTTCCTCCTGATTGTATCCTTGGATAGCAAGCCTTGCTTTGTTCCTTGTAGTATTTCCATGTTCATCCAGCTCATTCCTGAATACCCACCTGGTCCCTATTATGGTTTTGTCTGAGGTTCTGGGTACCAGGTTCCATGCCTTATTTCTTTCAAATTGATGTAGTTCCTCTTGCATTTCAGTAATCCAATCTACATCCTTCAAGGCTTCCTTGATATTTTTGGGTTCTATTCGGGATAGAAATACTGAGAAGGCTAGGGAATTTCTGGTTTTTAATCTTGTCTAAACTCCAGAATCAAGGGGGGTGATTATATTATCAAGTGGATGTGAGCTTTTATGTTTCTAATTTGGGACTGAAGTTTGATTGGTAGAGAAACTGGGTAAGTTAAATGGATTTCCCTGCACTCCTTCTTCTGTTACTTGGGGAGTGCCTCGCACTACATCTCCAACTCTTTCTTCAGCTTCAGTGGTAGTAATTGAAGTACCAGGTTCCTCTTGACAAGTGGAAGAGGATGTTGCATTGTCTCTCACCTGTCTCCTTCATCTTACTCAGCAAATCAGCCTTCCCATTTGAAACTCCAGATATTTCCCAGGGACCAAAAGTGGTTCATTATCTTGATCATCACTGTTTCCTCCTTTTTTTAGAGTAGGATGTCTCGTTGAATAGCACATGAACACTTCCTTCCATATAGTGTGACATTTTGTTGTAGACTTTATGGGCTTTGCTTTGAGGGGAGTATCCCAGAAGGATTCCTTCATTGCTTTTTGCATCAAACTTCCCAAGCTGGTCCTTCCCATTGTTGAGAACATATCATCTTCATCCAAAGGTTCTCAGATGAGTTATCTTTGGTTTTCTTCTATTGAGCAGCTCATATGGGGGTTTTGTTTAGGAAGGACCTGATCGTACACCTGTTCACCAAGTAGCAAGCAGTGTTTGTTGCTTCTGCCCAGAAATTTTCGGCGATTCCACTGTCAATGAACATTGTCTGTGCCATGTATTCTAGAGTTCTATTCTTTCTTTTAACAATACCAATTTGCTATAGAGTCCTTGGTGCTGAGAAGTTGATACCATTTTCGTTACAAACTCATCAAACTTGGCATTGTCAAATTCTATCCCATGGTCAAATCTGATGCATCCTACTTTCAATTCCATTTTCACTTGGATCTTCTCGACAAAAGCCACAAATACCTCGAAAGTCTCATCCTTTGATCTAAGAAACAATGTCCAGGTGAATCTTGAATTTGGAAAACCACGAACCAGGTCCTTCTAAATTAATTTATTCAGATGTGAGAAGCTTGCATGCCCCAATCTTCCAAGACAAAGTTTTGCATCATTATCAATTGACTTCAATAATTTCATATCACCAGCTTGTAGATATTCAAAGTCAGCAACGTAGATGTTCTTAATTCTTTTGGCCACTAAGACTACTTTGCCAGTTACCAGATTGGTAACTGTGCATACTTTGATAAGAACTCTACTTTGTTCTCTCTATCACAGATTTGAGAAACACTCAGGAGACTATACTTCAGGCCATCCACATAGTACACATTCCTAATGGAGTGTCTAAGAGACTTTCCAACTTTTCCAACACCGATAATGTATCACTCCTTTTTAAAAAAAAAGAAGGATACATTCCTTCCTGCAGGGCTTTCAGTGAGAAAAAATCCATGGTGCTTCAGTCATGTGCTTTGAGCATCCACTGTTCATGGTTATGGTCCATTGTAGTACGCTTCCTCTCACTGTTCCCTGCAAATGCAAATCATGGGTTAGATTTAGGAACCCAAACTAGTTTGGGTCCTTTGTTATGATAAAATGGATGGATAAGGGCTTTTCTAGTCCATGCAGGCAACATTCGTTTCTTAAGAGTGGTACTTGGTCCCCTGTTAGTAGTCACTTTTTCAGTAAACACTTTGTTTTTTTGAACAGATTGAGCCTTGGCTTGACAATATTCTTTAAAGTACCCATTGTTCCCACAGTGGGTACACAGCCAGTTATTCGGAACAGTGACATACTTGTTGTGAGGATTGTAGGGAGTTTTCTCCCTTTGGAACCTGATTCCCTGCCTGTTACCACTATTGTTGAGATACATGGCAGTGACAGCATCTGAGGACCGGGTCCACTTCAGAGATTTCTCAAGATCAACTTTTACTTTTTCCAATTTAACCTGAAGTTGTCGATTCTTCTCAAGTTCACCATGTGAGCACGTGATTTTTACCCCAAGTAAAAGAGTTCCAAAATCAAAATAAAATAATTTTGACTCACGTGAAATACCAGGGTTGGTTAATTGGGACTGAAGATAAAAAGGGAATTAATTAGGAAAATGTCACAAAAATGGTAGAACAAATACTAGGAAAATTTAAAAAAAAAATAAAAATAATAAATATAATATTAATAAATAAGAGTATAAAATAATAAATAATAAAATAAATAATAAAATATATCAGAAAATAATAAAATAAATACAAAATTGAAAAATACAAAAAACAAAGTAAAATGCTAAAATACAAATACAATACATTTGGGCCAAATATATTAAAAGGTGTATGCAATGCAAATCCGGACCAGGCCCAAAATGGTGACCCAGTCCGACCGGCTTTGAAATAAAACGACGCCGTTTAGGCTTGTTGGATTTGGACCGTTGATTCAGCTAACCAACGGATCAGATGGAACGGTTCTTAAATAATTCATACGACGTCGTATCAGATGAGTGATCACAGCCGTCCGTCTCACTTGATCAAACGGATGAGACTGAGTGTGATTTAAACGAAACGACGTCGTTGGGGCTAATTAAATCTCGACCGTCTAATTCACATGATCCAACGGTCGAGAACTGAAGAGACATATACATGTATATAGCTTCGTCTCTATAGGCTTTAGAGACAGATCTTCGTCTTCCTCGTACAGCTCTCGCCGGACTGTCTCGCCGGCGGGAGTCGCTACCAACGCCGATGCCCTTCAAATTAACACCGTAGATAGCTCCCGTCACCCTCTATCCATTCCCGTAATTATTTTTCTTCGAATCTTTCCCCAAGCCTTCGAATATAACTTTTTGTGTCGCCGGAACCCTACTCCGGCGAACACAAAGTATGCCAAATTGACCCAAATTTACACCATAGCATCGCCTAAACCTCCTCTACCCATATCTAGTAGTGTCTTGGCTCAAATATAGCCAGAACTACTCGAATTTTCATTTTAAAATTTTCTGCTTTCACAATCTTTATGATTCTTGATCCAAGCATACTTAACCATGTGTTTTCCTCTGGAAAACACATGGTTGGGTATGTTTCGGATCAAGAATCTCGAGGATTATTTCAAAGTCAGTGATTCAAGGCCATGCAAAGCGGTAAGAATTTCTTGATTAAATTTTATACAAATTATTTATCCTTTATTATTTTCTTTTCTCTGCTTCATCTCCTTTCTTTAGAATTAGTAAATTTCTTTAATTAAATCAGTGTTTGAATTATATTTAGCCTAGTATAGTCAATATCTTTAGTCTTCACAAAATGATTGAAGGTCTGTCTAGACTCTTAGTCGTTTGGTTATAGCTGAAATATATAGAATGGTTTAAATTCAGTTTAGGGGGAAAATCATCAGTGTTAATAATTGGTAAAATTCAGAATATCATAAAGGTAAGTTGGGGATGGGAAATGGTATTGTTACCAAACAGTGGTAATTGTAAAAGCACTACAGGGGTATTAGAGGAATTAGAATAGTAAGTGATCTTTCTAGAATAAACTAATTGTGATAGTCAGTAAAAAATATTGAACTTACGTGAATTAGAAGTTGTAAGTAAGGGACCTAATTGACATTTAAGAAAGGACTAAAAAACAATTTTAAATTCTGAAGATGCCCTCTGGGGTGGCCTATAAAATGGCATGCAGGGGTTCAGAAAAAAGGGAAAGGGGGTTGGAATAGAAGGTTTAAAAAAGAGAGTTTTAAAAAAAAGGGGGTTCGAAAAAGAGTGAGGAAAATATCATTTCCGTTATATAAAAGTTTAGAATTAATATACATCAAAAGACAGAAGAGTATAATCAGTTGGAAATACTATTCCATTCATTTGTTGTAAGAATTTTCAAGTCGAAGATAAAATTCAGCGTTGGTTGCTGTTGCTGCTGTTAATATACTCACCTTTCCTCTTTTGCAATTTTCAATTCCAGGTAAACTTGACCCTTGCTGAAGTTTCTCACAACATTGACATATGTAGTAAAGTAATTCTTCTGTTATTTT